>MKEJ01053432.1:0-12822 GCA_001753735.1 Embelia ribes | reverse complement strand
CTGTACAGCTGTCATAACATATTTACCTCGTTGGTCCCTGTTTTTCCTGATATTAGGCATGTGTGGCGGGTAATTTTGGCTTAATTACTGTAACAGTCCCTGTGTTTTATTATGTGTATATTTGTATATCTATCACTTAATATTAATTTTATTTTGGTTAAGAACTCTTTAATATTAAGTATTTTGTTATTAAATTTCTAGTTTATTTTAATTTTGTTATCTTATTTATTTAGTACTCTTTATGTACTTTATTTTTATTTATACATATATTTTTTTATTTCAGTTAAGAATTATTTTTTTTTAATTTTAAAAACTAGTAATTAATTTAAAAAATTAAAATAAAAATATAAATTAGGAGATGAGGAGATGGTGGGCCCGGGAGGGGGATGTCAGTGGAGGGAAAAGCGATTTGCCTCAACTATGCCAACATCGTTAGAGTGACTTAATTGGAATATTTTACTTTGAAAATGTCTGGATCAATTATTCAAGTACAAACAAAGAGATGGTATGTACCAAGTTGTAGATACAGTCGACAACGGATCAAAGGATGAATAATCTAAACATTTGATCCGATGCGCCAAAATGGTAAGTTTAGCTGCAGGAAAACAAATAATTTTGCACAGAAATGTTTTTTTCTAGTGTATTGAAATACAGTAATCAAACTTTAATAAATGATATAAACGATGAAAATCATTTCTATTGGCAAAACAAACTCCCGTGAATAGCTAAGGACATATTATCACGTGCACTGTGGAAAGAAATGGGACGGTGATAAAATGGGACCCGGGGGTCTCCCTACAGAGATGTCGGCCATAATTTGTCCCGTGAATCAGTCACTGATTTTTAAATCAACTATTAAAATTAAATAATTTTTTTTATTTTTGAATTTTTTTTAAAAATTTATATATTTAATTTTATTCAAAAAATAACTATTCTCATGTGTCGGATGGAGTCTATCCGGGCCCTCAGCCAGCCAGATATGGTCCCATAACTCAATAATTTCCTTATCTTCTGTTACGCACTGGCACAATTGCTCCCTCGGTTTTATTGGGTATTCCTACATTTAATGAGTAATAATAATAAGGGTAAATTACACTTTTCCCCCATGAGGTTTCTGAATATTTCATAATACCCATGGAGAACCTGAAATTACATTTGGCCCCGAGTCCAAATACATGTTTAACTTTCATGGAAAAAAACCATCTTATCCTTCATTTTGCTATCTTATTTTATTCATTTTGAAGCTAATAATTACAAAAATTAGAGAAATACTATCCCTTTTTAAGGAAAATAGTTTTTTTTTATATATGTAATTATACAATCTATTTTTTAAAAAATTGAAAACATTAGAGAATAAGAGTTACATAAAGAGTAATTCTGTAATTTAAGGAGTAATTTATAGATTTAAATCTGATTTTCACATTGCCCATAAACTTTGGGGCTAAAATGACTTTGCCTCAATGTGTCTCAAAATTATACTGTGAAACTCTGATACCTTACGGGGTATTTTGAAATTTTCAGAAACCTCATGGGGGTAGAGTATAATTTACCATAATAATAATAACAAGGGTAGCTGCATAATGAATCCTTTTGAGCACAAGCCGGGGCCTGGGTGAATAGATTTCAAAATTCTTTTATTTCTCCATTTTTAGCACCCAATAAAACAATCTCCAATTGAAAGTGAAAACATGATTTTATTTCTAAGTACATCAATTTTTAAAACAAATTGTAATTCAAATACCATTTTTTGGTAATCAAATATGTGTACAGTTGGAGACTAACCACATACTGTTCTTTTTTCATTTTGTTTGCATTCTTTTTGTCGTTCTTTCCAAATTTTTGCTATACTTAACAAACATAAGTTCCTGGACAAATTTTTGTAAATTGTGTGCTATATGCATTAGCAAGGTGTGTATCTGTTGATCCAATGGTTCATCTTGTAGAGTTCAAAAATTTGTGTACATTGTGTGCTTTAACCCAAATGCTTAAATTTTTTTTTTTTTTTTATTATTATTTTTTTTATTTTTGTCATTCAGGGTGCTGAAATAATTGAATTTGCTCAAGGAATCAAATGTGGTCGCCCAAAGAATTTATCCTTGTTTTCATCATTGAGCTATGTGTTGTATATCAGCATTGCGTAATGGAAGTCGATGCTCAGGCAGCAACACTGTCTGTCAATGCTTCTCCAGGAACCGCGCGTAAGATACCAGAAACAATGTTCGGCATATTCTTAGAGGTGAATTAGTAATCGATACAGGGATTTTAGAGTTCTTTTTTGCTTATAGTTGATGATTATTATCTTACTGAATGAGAGGTAAATTTTCTGCAGGAAATCAATCATGCTGGAGCTGGTGGGTTATGGGCTGAGCTTGTCAGCAATAGAGGTTTGCTCCTTAATCTCATCATTCTGTTGGTGTAAAAAAGAAATTTAAAAGCCGCGAAAATGACGGTTATATTTAGTGTTCCTTTCTGCAATATACAATGTCGATTTTCCCTTCATATGATATTGTAAGTACGGGATCTAACAGGTTTTGAAGCGGGGGGCCAAAGTACTCCATCGAACATTGCTCCATGGGCTATAATTGGGGATAAATCACTGGTTATGCTATCCACCGAACGCTCGTCGTGTTTTAAAGAGAACAAAATTGCACTTCGAATGGACGTGTTTTGCGACAGTCAAGGCCCCAATATATGCCCAGCTGGAGGAGTTGGCGTATATAACCCAGGATACTGGGGCATGGTAATGAAGTTTTACCCATAAAAATCAAAAAAATTATCAAAGTTATTGAATAAGCTCATTCTCCGATATAGATGATCAAGTAATTGTTGTCTAAAATGTGCCCAACTTTTCTATTACCTTACCGATTTGATGCTATTTGTATCTTTTTCTTTTCCTTCAGAATATTGAACAAGGAAAGGCCTATAAAGTGATTTTGCATATCCGTTCACTTCAGCCAGTTGAGGTGTCTTTATCATTTACTGGCTCCAACGGGACCCAAACGCTTGCAGCTGCTACCATTAGGTGAACATCACTAGGGAATTGATGACTCGGTGTATAGTATGTATATATAGTTGGATTTATGGATATTCGGTTTTTTTTACCACGCCTTTGCAGGTCGTCTCCCCGTCCAATTTGGACAAGGGCTGAGGTTATGTTGACTGCTCAAGCGACGGACCATCACGCAAGACTGCAATTGACAACAAATAGTAAAGGAGTTGTATGGATCGATCAAGTGTCAGCTATGCCTCAGGACACTTACAAGGTTTCTTATCTTACTAAATCTGGTCTAAACTAGTTCAAATTCTACATAGCTTTTGTTTATTGTGTAAATACATGAGATATATTTTGCTTTTCACAGGGACGAGGTTTTCGAACTGATCTTTATGGCATGCTCGCAAATTTGCAACCCCGATTTCTCAGATTTCCTGGTACGTGTTTTCAATTTGCGTTTCACAGCCTTACATGTTTTCAATTTACAAATTGCATCGAAAATGGTTCTCACTGTATAATTTTCGTAATTTTAATGATGCACGCTTTTATTTCATCATGTTGTCCATCAGATGTGATGAACTTTCTTATGTTGGTGTACGCAATTTTGCATCACAATTTAATAAATTTTAATGACAAATTTTTGAATATGCATTAGGTGGAACTTACGTCGAAGGTCATTGGTTAATGAATGCATTTCATTGGAAAGAAACCATTGGTCCTTGGGAAAAGAGGCCGGGACACTTAGGTGATGTTTGGAATTACTGGACTGATGATGGGATTGGTTTCTTTGAATATCTTCAGGTAATATCAAAGTCAGTTTCGATCTGTTCGGTTATAAGGTAAGATATGAATTTAAAACCAAATCAATACAAATCGGGTTGCAAAATACACCCTATATTACCCAAATTGGGAATATGAAATAATGCGTATGATTAAAAGGACACATACATACACATGTATTCAGATGTATGATTTGTTATTCCATTTTCTTCTATTTTATTCTACTTCCTATAAAACTAGTTCAATTTTGGAACATTGATGTAACTTTCTTTAGTTCTTTACATAACAAATAAAAAAAAGTTCAAACTAAAAACATATAAACCTTTAACTTCACAGATAATATTTGGATCATTTTTTTTCCTTTGGGATTCATGAAATTTGTATGAGTGAGATACATGATTCGCTGTTCTTTCAGAAAAATCACAAGAATTGGTTCAAATTTTGGTTTTGTTAGGTTTCTAAACTTTCAAAATCAAATCAAACCAATGTATGCCCTTTTTTTTATGGTTACAAACAAAACAGAACCATCAAGTTACAAAACCACCGAAAACTAATTGGTTTGGGCTGGTTTGTCGGGTTGATCGGAAGTTGCACATCCCTAATCTGTGCTATTTGGCTTCTGCAGCTGGCTGAAGACCTTAATGCTTTACCGATATGGGTATTCAACAACGGTAAGTTCCGATTACAAAATAATGATCTTTGAAACAAAACATCGATATTTCCGAACCCCTTATATGTCTTCCTAGTTGGTTGAAACTTGCCAACATCCAGGATTATTGTAAAGCGTTTAATATTGTGCACTTTAAAGCTTGCCAAGAGTTATTAAGGAACAAAATTTAGAGAACTCCAGGATTTCTTCACGATTTCAATTATCTATTTGTTTTGACGAAAGTGAGTGAGGGTGTACAATAACTAATCGCACGTTAATAATATGAAAGTGATAGGAAACATGATCTTTCTCATCGAATTTTGAGATATGCACCAAAGACGAGGGCAAGTTCGAACTTTTGTTGAAGTGTTGGGGCAAATTGGAATATTATAAAATCGGGAGATAAACGGGATTCAGTGTAGAGTAATTGATTATTATTATTATTATTTATGTATTTTTTGTTTTGTCATGATTTGTTTCGTTGCTTTTAGTTGCTAGTTTCACTTTTTTATGAAATATGTATCGTTTCCAACTTATAAAACTAGGCCTTAAGGTGTTATTAAAGAATAGCTGTTTCCTACTTAATTTTTTGGTCTATTTATTATTGGGTGTTTTAATTTGTAGGAATTAGTACGCATGATGAAGTGAATACCTCTGTTATTTCACCTTTTGTGCAGGTAAGTCGGCTATATTTCTACCATCTACCAACTTGAACTTAATTACTGAACTAGTTGAATTATTTTTACCTATTCGGAGGACCGAAATAGATTCAATTTACATAAATATTTAAAATGTTTAAATTCAGTCTTAGGTAGTTTTTTCTTCTGCTTCTATATGTCAGTGTTGAGATTGCTGAGCTCTTTGGCTTTTAAAACTATTCCTTTGTCTCTTACTAATGAAAATATATGAACCTCTATTGTTAAATTTTTTATACCCAAGTGTTCTTTTTATTATTTTTTTTCCCCTTAATTTACTTGCAAATAGGAGGTCCTTGATGGCATTGAATTCGCTAGGGGTGATCCTAGCTCGAGTTGGGGTTCTCTTCGAGCTAAATTAGGCCACCCAAAGCCTTTTGACTTGAGATATGTTGCTAATGGGAATGAAGAATGTGGGTACTATAATTACCGAGGTATAAACTTATTCAGTCTGATGACATATTTCAATAAATGAGAGCAGTGACTCAAGTATGCCGTGCTCTTATCGTGAAAGCAATTAGTAGTTATGGTACACACCAGTGACGCCGCAACCGTTGATGTTTATGAAATCAGGAAATTATCTCCAATTCTATGATGCTATAAAAAAGGCCTATCCAGATATGCAAATAGTGACAAACTGTGATGCATCTAATGGGCAGCCACTAGATCACCCAGCAGATCTTTATGATTTTCATGTAAGGTTTCATCTGTAACACATTTTTATGTTTTTTCCCCTTTATATTGCTGCGTTTCAATTTCGGCTGTACTGATAATACGAAAGAGTTCCTTTTGTTGGTCAGATTTACACCGACAGTGCCAAAGATATGTTTAATGCTGCCAATAAGTTTGATCGAGCACCACGCACTGGCCCAAAGGTTCGCCACTCTCCCCACTTATATATTTATTTATTTTTCTCTTTTGGCGATTGTAACTGCCGGAATACCCTTCTGCTGTAATAAATAAATAAAGAAAATTAGAAAGAATAAAGATGCGTCTTTTACGTCTGAGAAGTGATTGTGCATGGTGTTGCCACTGTATGGTTTCTTTAGGCTTTTGTAAGCGAATATGCTTCAAGGGGAAGAGATGTTGGTACTGGAAGTCTAATAGCTGCTTTAGGCGAATCTGCTTTTCTTATCGGTCTGGAAAGAAACAGGTACTGTACTTTTTCGAGAGTTTGTTCTTTAGGATGGATTGAAGTGCTAGTTTTTACCATTAGCCTAAACGAATTATTTTCGATAATGAAAATATACATATTATCAAAGAGCATAAGAGACAGGACTGACAGGTTTAGGGTGTGTTTTGATAATACCCCAACGCTAGCTTAGCGATAATTTAGTGGCCCAACTTTTTCATTAACGCAAGTCCTCTATATGTTGATTTCAGCAATATATGAATGATTGGCTTAACATTGTGTACTTATAAAAACATTCATTTATATGTTGGCGATAGTTTGGAACACTTAAGTGTTTTTTCCCCTTCCGAAAATTTGTGTTTCCCAAATGGGTTCTTATCACAGCCATAGTGCTTCGCTTCTGAGAATATAAATTTGTTTCTCAAATGCAGTGATGTTGTTTCATTGGCTAGTTGTGCACCGCTATTTGTGAATAACAATGACCGAACGTAAGTTATCCCCTGTTCCTCCTAATTTTTTATGACTCCATGTTGTTTTGCAATATCGTTATCTCATTACAGTATTTTCTTTTTTTATGCTTATTAAAGTTGGAACCCGGATGCTATTGTTTTCGACTCCTACCAACACTATGGAACTCCCACTTACTGGATGCAAACGTTCTTCATACCTTCGAGTGGTGCTAATCTGCATAATTCGACACTCCTAACCAATTCAAGTTCACTAATAGCTAATGCAATTGCTTGGCAAGACACGACGACTAAAAATAATTACTTGAAAATAAAGGTTTAAACTTTCTCATATCAAAATTTGTAATCTTTTGCCTAAACAACTTCCTGACCCTGAATTTAGTTTAAGCTAATTCCTATTTTTCATTTTTTTAGGTTGTTAACTTTGGTAGCAGCACTGAGAGTCTGACGATTATGATTAATGGACTGGGGGCAAACTCAATCCAGTCCAGTGGGTCGATAAGAACTGTACTCACGTCTAATAATACAAGCGATGAGAACTCTTTTGCACAGCCAAACAAGGTAACTGATAAAACTTCAGAGAGGATTTTGTTTGGTTATACGACTTATACACTAAAGCTATATTTTCTGAAAGTTATCATAGCTCTGATCATTTCAGCTTATTGGCCAAACAAGTTGACACGTAAATCTATCAAATGAATAAATATAAACCCGAAATTCTGCAAATAAGCCGATTTTAGTAAGACGCATTCTAATTAGTCGCTTATACTGGATCCGGGACGAATTATGGATGAATATGTTTTGGATGATTATTGCATTTGCATTCATAGCATGCCATATTGTAATGCATATGTATTGATGAATGTGCAGATTGTACCTGTGCAAAGTCCTCTTGAAAATGCTGGTACAAATATGGTGGTCGAGCTCATTCCTTATTCATTCACATCGTTCGATCTATTATTGAACATACGTTCTTCCCAGATTCAATCAGCAACTGTTAATTATTCTCAAATATCTTCCCATAATTGAGAAATCCAAGTGATAACGAAAGAAATGTTCACTTAGCAGTAAGTACTGATTTTTTGGCATCTCGGCTTTGAGATTATGTTATTGAGCATGCCCATTATTGGTCCTGTTTAATTATTCATTGCTCAGAGAAAAAGACACAGAGATATCAGAAAATAATAAGCCAGGGATCAAAAAAATATTTGGTACTTCTGCTGTAATGTATTCCATAACATTGCATTCAATTTCTTCAGAAATTTAAATTTGATCAAATACTTCTTGTTAGAAGCTGAAGCTTAGATTTCAGTTGTGAATGATATGTGACACGATTCAAAATAACTTCTTGTCAAGGTGATGTTAATTGCTCGATGCAACGTAAAACTATGGCTTTTCCCTCGGCAATTTAAATTTCGAATATAAAGGTGACAGAAAAGATTTAGAGGAGAAAATGTACCCACATAAAGTCGGAACATTCTTAACAATTGCATCTTTGTCATACCAAAAGAAGACCAAGTGAAACACTGTAACCCTTGCAAGATGGTACAAAGCACGTGGACTTTTTTAGTGCAAGGAACTGTTGCCATTTTCGTCCTGTTGACAAGTGCTTTCAGAAACTACCGGGAAATGGTGCCGAGTATATTGGCAGATCGAGAGAGGTTAGAGAGGTTGTGCGTCGAAATTTATTTGAAAAATTTATAAAAAAAAATGTCAAAATTTAGAAAATTATACACTATGCTCCCCTAAACAGTGTAGTGCTTCAGCCTGTAGACTTGACTCACCTAGTTAAAAATCTTGAGTCCGCCACTTGTTGAAAAAGAATATGCATGTGTGTGTATATGTTTGCATGCACTTCCACTACTCCATTTTACCTTTTTCAGGGACATAGGCTATAGTTTTGGAGGGGTTGTGGCTACATGTCCAATACCGTTTGTTAAATATTAATACTAATGATTCAAATTAAAATAGTAAAATTGGAATTGTTTGGTTGCAGAATAAAAGATTTATCTTTTGAGTTTTTTTGCTTAAAAGTTAGACAGTATTACGATGAGCTTATTTGTTATTTTTTGGCTCTAATAAACTGTAAGTTTAAGCTATATGCATCCAGTTCTTTCCTTAGTGTTCATTTGGTTGCAAATTTTAAGTAAATAAGCCAATTTATTTCTGATAGAGAAAAAAGTTTAATACAACAAGTTTAAAACTCATAGCTTATTTAGACTAAAATAACAAATAAGCTCAGTTTAAAAGTTAAACAGTCAAATGTAATCTAGCTTTTAAGGAAAAAAGCTAAAATCTTAGAGCCGATAACTTATAAACTGTAACCAAATGAACTGACTATATAAAAATTGAAGAGAAAATTACTTTTCAATTTAATTTTTCAACAACAGCCAAGTGAAATTAAGCCCCTGGTTTTATAGACTTTGCATTTCTTATTTTTCTAACGAAAATATACCTTTTTGTTGCAAAGGTTTGGTTGAAAACTTTTGTTTTCAATTACCATAGTCGAGCCCATGAATCTAATATTTAACACATTATCAAAAGCACGTGGTAAAACTTCGATGTGCTTTTTAAAGAAGAAAAATAACATCTAATACATATATTACTTGAGTACTCCTTGTTCTAAATATTTTTAGAATACTAGTTTAAGAAACTATCATAACTTGGAACTCGAGGTTATGTCACTAATTTGGAGAAAATTAAGAAGATAAGTAATTGCAGTACCGATCTCAGTTGTCTAGACGTACCGATTGGTTGCACACGATATACTAACAAATTTCGATTAAATACAATTATGGCTGTGCAATCTCACATTCCATTTATGATTCATCAATGTCTTAGCGTTAGTTTGATAATATTGGTGCCTTTGATAATATTGGTGCCGTTATGACATTTCTAAACATCCCCTTAATTCTTAACAATGTAAAATTTGTTGTAAAAATATATATTAATAAATGATAAGAAATAGTATAAAATTTAATAAAGACACGAGAATTATGTGGTACAGTCTCAACTTTAATTTGAGAGCTAAATTTGAGCTTAGTTCACGGTAGAACTGATGTGTGTTTGTTTTATATATTGGAAATTTGGGGTACTTGAGTTTAATTCAATGCAGAACCGGTATGTATTTGTTTTATATATGAAAATTAGGATATAAAGAGATAGAAAATTTGGAAAACCCCATTAATTTTTTCTCTTTATGTTCACTCTTATATAGATATTATCTTTTTTCTTTTTCTGCGTACATTTGATAACAAAATGAAGCCCATTTTGTAGGCAAACTTTGGAGACAACTAGGGCATTGGAAATAAATGTTGGGGACATGTTTGCGACAGTGCTTGCGTCATACATAGTATTTTTATTTAATGATCGAGCCTCATGCTTGAATCAGTCACAATGATTTATAACACTCATCCTTAAATTATCTAGTATTATTTGATATTCGGATGATGCCTCCCCCTGAGTTGAACACTCGGTTCTTCTTCCACATTTTGAACTTTTCGCAATCCTATATTGAATGTCAGTTTCTGAAATGTTGAAGATGAAAACGACTTGATAAATAGATATGACAGATAATCCTTAAAACGTATATGTTGAACATCTGTATCTCCAGTCTTTTGAAACTCATGGGTATAAAAGAATTTTGGAGATATGTGTTTCGTTCGTTCGCCTTTGATTGTGCGATACATGCAGAATTGTCCTCGAATAATACAGTCGGAATTCCTTTCATCGGATGAAGGCCGCTCTTTTCTTTGATGTGTTGTATTAATGATCTTAGCCAAATACATTCACGGCCAGCTTCATGGATTGCGATAAACTTAGAATAATTGGATGACGTAGTAGTCAAAGTTTGTTCTGTAGATTTTCATGATATAGTTATTCCTCCATAAGTAAATACATACCCGGTCTATGATTTTGCATAGTTTGGATCAGAATTAAATCCAGCATCAGCGTAACCCACTAAATGAGAATTGACTCATTTGAATAGAATAATCTCATATCTGACGTTCCACGTAGATACCTTAAGATGAGAATTGACTCATTTGATTGCATGCTTCCATTGTGGTCAATCCTTCAGTTGTAGACATTCCTCACTCGATCCTGGCTCAGAATTACCATTATTTTCATTAATATCTAGTGCCACCACATACGCAAAAATATCATTAATAATAATTTTACTTCTATCCCATAATTCTCCATAATGTATTGAAATTTCAGTATTATCATTAACTGGTAGTACATTTAGATATGGAGATGGGATATCTACTTTAACTTCTTTGATATTGATGGAATTTCTCTTTATTTGAAGAATGGTAATTGCTATTACTTGTCGTTTCCGAGAAGCTTTATCTTTTGCACCCAACGGTCTTCATCGCTTTTGTTGCAATACGAATTTATATATAGTTTAGACTTTTGGATACATCAATTCATGCCATAGTATTTGCCGCTGGTACATAAGATTGCAACACCTTATGTACATCATTAAATCTATCAGGTATGTGGTTGGCAAGTCTTTGTAGATGGATAATTCTTTGGACTTCTGATTCACATTTACTTGTACATTGATCCAAATGTGATAAAGTAAGAGTATCTCATGTGAGTTCTTATTTGTCCATTGATTTATTTTTTCCTCCCCCTAAAGGTAGGAATAGAGTTTCATCAAAATGACAATTTATAAATCGAGTCGTGAATATATCACCGATAAAGGGCTCTAGGTATCGAATCACGGAAGGTGAATCAAAACCCACATACATACCAAGGCGACGTTGAGGCCCCATTTTAGTGCGTTGATGAGGTGCTATGGGAACATATAAACACATCCAAATATACGAAGATATGAAATATCAGGTTGATGCCCAAGCGCCAATTGCACAGGGGAGTATACATGATGAGGTGATAGTCAAATGCACACTAAGGATGCAGCATGTAAGATAGCATGCCCCCAAACTAATTCAGGTAGTTTTGCCTTCATGAGCATAGGTTTAGAAATTAAATGAAGACGGTTAATAAGTTATTTTGTCAGACCATTCTACGTATGAACATGAGCAATTGGATGTTCGACGTCAATCCCAATAAACATAGAATAGTCATCAAAAGGTCGAAATGTAAATTCCGTTGCATTATCCAATCAAATTGATTTAATTGGATAATCAGGAAATTGAGCTCATAAGCAAATAAGCTGAACTAAGTACCTGGAGAATGCAACATTGTGGTTTGATAGTAAATAGGTATATGACCATTTTGAAGAATCATCAATCAGGACCATGTAATACCGAAATGATCTACATGGTGAATAAATGGGTCTACATATATCAGCTTGAATGCATTACAGAAAATTAGGTGATTCCATATCTACTTTGGAAATAGATGGTCTGGAGATGAATTTTCCTTTTAACCAAGCAACACACTTATAATCGTCCAGCTTTCCAAGATTTTCAATCTTGAGTGAATGATCGGATGTGCTTTTGATTATTCGATGTATCATATTGAGAACTGGGTGGCCAAGTCTATCATGCCATAGAGTATAACTCTTTGAATTGGGATCTTTACTGTGTATCGTAATGTATGATTCGAAACACTTTATTCCTGTAAAATATATCCCTGATTTGTAACTGAAAATCTTTCAACAATCACTTTTTGATTGGAAACGATTTTCGTTATATAGAGAAAATCCTTCCTATTTTCATTTCCAATTTCAATATAATAACCATTTCTTTGGATATCTTTAAAAGTTGATAGATTTCTTTTGGATTTAAAAGAATACAATGTATTGTCAATATGCAACTTTGTACCGCCAGATAGCATTATATTTGTTATTCTGGAGCCTTCAATTAAAGCAATGGAACCTGATATTGTATTGACATATGCTTCTAAATTTTTCATAGTAGTGAAATAGTTTTTCTTGCACAGTATAGTATAAGTCATTGTGCTACCAATCAAACATATGTTATCATTCTTATCCGTTAATATGTTGGTGCAAGCTATGATTCTCTATTCTCATCCGTTAATATGTTGGTGCAAGGCATGATAAATACTTGTGATTACATCATACGGAGGAAATATACATAAATTACTTATTGATACATCATGTACTTATTCAATACGAA
>MKEJ01053431.1:0-14632 GCA_001753735.1 Embelia ribes | reverse complement strand
AAAATAGATTTCTAGAAAGTAAAAATATCACGTTCCAAATTCCCATAAATCCGAGAACGTGATTCTAATAAGAACACCTATTCACAATTTAAAGAAAACCCAGCCAACCAAAATAATTGTATAGCAAAAGATCTCAATATATGGTATGTCCTTTAGTGATAAAAAAAATTATTAAATTAAACAACATTATTGGGAGATTAAAAGATTCGAAATATGTTTAGTAAGAAGAGCTGAGCTTGCACAACTCCAATGTCATTTAGTGATTAAAAAAAATTAAATCAGCCTCGTAATTAATAAATAATCACTCCATTATTGGGTATCGGCTGATAAATTAAACAAAGTTTGAAATTGTGCATTTTTATTAATATTATTACGTATATTTAATGATATCGTGTTGATGCCATTTTCAAATATATCATTAAATTTAAGCATTCAATGATTGGCGATTAAATAATATTGATTAGGATTGAGCAAAATTGTATCATCAGTATTAGTAATATCATAAGTCATCAGTAAAATTACCACTAACAACGGTAATACTTTTTTATGATGAGGTATACAGTAATGTCTGTACTATCATCTATTTAGTTTTTGATTGTTTTATACTTATTGTATTAGTCATTAACAACTTAAAATAATGCTTATAATACAAAAATTATGTAACAAATCAAAATACTATTTTACTCAAAATTAAATAAAAAATTTATTTTATTGTAACAACTAAAAATTAAATAACACATTTATTTATTTATCAATCTCACCTGATAGTTATCAATCGTAATATAATGGTGGATTGTATTACCAATGGTTTTGGCAGCTAAATTTAAATAAAACCAATGATTGCAATACCTATATTATTTTGTAATACATATGGTAGTTATGTCCAAAATATCATATGGAATGATATGGTAAATGATAGAAATATAATATCTACTATTATCAATGATGCTCACCCCTAATATTGATTTTGACGTTACATCATCAATTTATATTACTAATATTTCTACAATTTCAATCCGTTTTTAGTTCAATGATTATTGATTGAGTTTAATTTTCATATGTCGCCAGTGTAGATATTTCATATATTATCTGCTTTGGAAAAAAATATATGCATACTTTCATAGATGGGAACAATCATAAATTCATATGTGCCATCCATTCAAGCTTTTTGATATATGAAAATTTATATTAAATTCTTATTGATATCCCTTTGGCTGCCGAGCACGCCAATTATCTTGTGCGTTACAATTATTATGTCACGATCAGAATATGTTAGATAAGAAGCTATTTTTTGGATTTTAATGGGCGAATCTAGCTGAAGAAATCATATAGTTACCAAAGAAATATTCGCTTAATTTTAGGCTGCCAAATGACCAAAAATAAAATAAATCTTACTAGGTAAACATTTATTTATTTATTTATTTATTTATTTATTTATTTATTTATTTATTTTTTTTGGAAAGTTCAAGGGGGGCGGGGGGATTCGAACCCATCACCTCCTATTTGTAAGATTAGGTTCTGGCCTAATAAGTTGTTCCTATTGGGTTATCCAGCGATCATTCAAATAAGGGAGAATACATTTTGAATAGCGCATGATAATCTAAAGAGTGCTATGAATTATTTAATTTGACATGTATCATAACTGATACGTCTAATCATTGAATAAAAATACTATGCGTTGATACAAACATTAGCCACCAATTATAACTTCTTTGTGCAAACCAATTTAGTCCAATTTTCAAATATTATTGTATGTGTTATGCCACTTTTTAATCCTTTATATAAATAATAGCACACCGGTATTAACCTTGCAGATTAGGTCCAACCAAAATTTGAATTAACTTGAAATGAATCACATAAATCTTACATCTCCAATTTTACTTTCCTGTAGATTATTTTATTTATTTTCTATTATAATCATAACAATACTTTATTATTCATATAACACAGTAGTTTGAATCCACTAGATTCGGTTCCAACGAGATACAAACCAAATACCATCCAACTCCCATGATCTTTCAGCACAGAAGCTGCAAATGAAGACTCCGTCTCTCTTTCAAGCCGAGACCCTCATCCTACCTCTCCACTATTGGATCGACTTCAAGTAGACCTGATGACTGGAACGTAAAAGAAAGTTTTAAAACAAAACTGGCAGATATAATTCAAACCAATCCAACAGACGGTTATGTGAAAAGCTCCCAAACTGCAGATCGGTGTTAAGAACTTGAATTCTACTTTTCTTGAAAAAGAAATGGCTTGTCCTCCACTAGTGTGATCACAAACAGTACACAAATACGGCCATAATAAATAATGAAAATGAAACTCAAACATCACATCAAATCTCAGAAGCATATTCGAAAACAGAACCACCAAATGAATGCTAACAGGAATGGAAGGATGCTGAGGCCAAAACCCATCCATTCATTAGCGCCCAAACTAAGTTTTGACTAAACTTAACAGCCAGATGGATGACAATACATACATATGACCTAGATAACATAAATATAAACACAAGGCCTGGAGTCTTAGCGCCTTAGCTATGATATACTTAACAGAAGAACATGGAGTTACAGACATTCTCTTGCAGCTTGGGCAGCTGAGGGACAGGAACAGCTCCTGCAGATGTTAACCCTCCTTGGCTTGATGATGTCTCAGACAACTCCTCAAACTTCATAAATGTCCCCACCTGGGTCGCTGCCAAGTGAGCGTAACATACAGGAGCAACTGCATGAGAAGCAGCATAATACATATTTACATGTCAGCTTTGCATCCCGAAAATTACATCAATAAACAACTAAAATTTTGAATTCAAACATGAAAATGCTATTCCACTAACAAGTTAAGACATCAAATATTCTTATGACTATAATTTCTTGAAAGCCTACAAATATGGCTTAGTCATGTACCTTTTCTATGTGGTGAGTATTTTTATTAAGAACACGTGGAGCTATTTATAGGAGTGTGGATCACTTTTAACTTGGGTGTGGAACTCAAGGAACCAAGTAGAGTTTTTTTTTATCATTGGTTTGTTACTAATCAATCCCGTTCTACATCATATTGCTTGTGTGGGTGGGCTTGCAAGAGAAATTGAAAGAGAGTGAGAACTACATAATTTCGAGTATGATTCTCAAAGACTGAGTAACACACATGTATTTGTTAAGCGATGAAACTAAAACTTACCAACAGAAATTGCAGTAGTGCTTCTCTGGTACCTATAAGGATTAGAAACGGCAACTTAGAAAACAATACATCTAGAATTTTAACTGAAGACTAAATTCGACACTGGACCAAAATTTACTTACACATAGGAGAGGGAATGCACCAATTCCTGGAGATCGTCAGCCGAAAACCCTATCTCATCGAACAGAACATGGTAGTGTGTTGGGCGTGTAGTCCCCTTTAGAACACATGGAGAGAATAACTATAGTAAAAGCTAGCACCGCGCAGAAATTAAATGCTATAAAAAAAAAGGGCGTACCTAGTGCCGAAACTCCTACATGTGGGGTCTGAAGGAACGAATATCAAGGCAGCCTTCCCCCTGCTTTGCAGGGAGGCTGATTCGAACCCGCGACCACCAACGCACAATGGAGAGACTCCACCATTGCGCCAGGCCCGCCCTTCAGAGGAACAAATTATTAAACCCGGAAATATAGATGAGGCTTAACTCCGATAGATTGTGCACATCATAAATTTGCATTTCAGTACACCGTTCTACACAATCTGGAAATCCAACGATGACTTCCACAAAACTTGATCTTTGATTTTTATAATTTCTGATTGGATTATAAAGGAAATGAATAGTTAGTTGTTCAGTTATTCAGTACCATAGTGTTTAGCTAGGGGATTTCAGGGGCAAGGCTTCAACCAGTAAATCAGAAGGTAGTTTACCAGCAAAATCATTGGCAAGACTCAAGTCACTCGGTACAACTGCCACTAACTCATTCAATAAATCAGAAAGTAGAAATTCGCTAGCAAAATCATGGGCAATGTTCAGGTCATTGAGTTCAATAACAGGGTAAAGAGAACAAAGAAAGAAATTGTGCAGATATTCACATATACAATCACATGATGTGGGCATAATGCGAGCGATATATTTACAAGTATATTTCATCTACATAAATGTACGTGAGTGTGAATGCGAGGGTGAGGGTGAGTGTGAGCATGAGAGTGAGTGTGGGCATGTGTTTGTGGAAACGCATAGAACAAAAATACGACCAATGAAGTTCAAATCAAATGCGATGAGTCCAGAGGAACACTCACAATCATTCCAGCATGAGCACACATGTAAAAGTCATTATTTCGTGGATGGCATACTTTACTGTCGATTACGGTCCCTGCATCATGGTCAAAATGGTTAAGAGGTTTTTATTGGGCCCATGAATATAAAATTTAGTGTGATTTTATCGATAGTGCTGACCTGGTGGGACATTGTCTGGGGAATTAGACTGGAAAAATTTATTGTGGTGATTTTTCTGCGCAACTATCACCACAAATTTCGGTGACCAGCTCTCATCTAGAAACTTACAAGCCTGAAAGATTATTAAGGAAATGAGGAGATGGGAGGAAGCATGAGAGCAAAAGGAGACAAAAAAACAGGAAATTGCAAAGCTCATTCCAGTGAACTACAGAAGATGTAAGGCACCTTGACTCTAAAACATAACAAACACACCAATAATCCGAGATTAATACCTCAATCATTTGGTCAAGTTCAATGTTCAGAACTTGATTGAACTGCGATTCGCTAACACCATCCCTACAAAAATTCCAAAATATGAATCGAAAAAAGGAATTAAATTTGCATTGCCATTGTTTAATTAAGAGTAAATGACAATTTTGCATTGCCATTGTTTAATTAAGAGTAAATGACAATTATCAGTAAAACGTTTAACGAAAATATTATCAAGGAAATGCTAACCGAAATATGATAATCTGATCAGGCTTCCTCTTTCCTGCACTCGTATAGAAATCCAGTAAAAGCTCCCTGAAATGAAAGATGTGGCCATCCCAACTCAATCATCAAAATCAGCATCAAAACAAAAAAGTAATAAAAAGTGAAAATATGGAAAGTCAGTGTGTTGCATAATAGCGGCTAATAAAGTCGTGTTAACACCAAATTCTAACCTAAATATGCCTTCATCTTCAGTGTCAGAAACGCGCTTAAAGAGCGAATCTATCATCTCCACCTTGGGTGATTGTGTGCGAACAGATGCTCTATACCGTGAAATTGATGGCCACTGTCTAGAGCTGACAACCTAAGTTTTTGAATAATAAAATAATTTAGCAAAAGAAGCGCTGAATAGTAAACAAGCAGGGGTCATCTTCCTCTTGACACTTTCCTTTATCAAGTCACACTTCAACAGAGAGAAGGAGAACCACTAAACTATTGAACAAGGCATTTCAGCATAAAATCAAAACTAAGATTAGGTGACTTATAGGATAAACTAATAGAATAATATGTTTTTATATTGTTGGACTTCAAAGTGAGATGTTATACATTTTTTTTATTTTGGTACATTGGAATATAGATTTTATACACTTGCACGCAATAAAGTTTTACCATAAAAAGATTTTCTACCTTCATAATTTTCGGCTAGTTTCACTTTTCTCGGCTTCCACCTCAAATGAATGTACAGACTCAACATTTTTCCAAATTCACCTTCAATATGTGTATTACTCATGTGCGCACGGGGTTTGATATGCATTACTTATGTACACACCTTAGGAACATATTCTTTTACTTGCATTGAAAAAAAAAAATGCTTTTGTACAAGGCACAATTAAACAAACTACATACAGCAGCAATTGAAGGGACGTCGGAGTGGCCAGGAGAGCCATGTGAAACATCCACACCAAGAATTATTGTAGGAACCCTGGATACTATTGGAATAGAGCGAGAATGTTCCACAACCAACACTGAGTTCAAACCGCCAAGCTGCAAGTTAAGTTTAAATGTCAAAACATAATAAAACGAAAATGTGGGGGAAAAAAACTATTGAATCAATGTTCAGTTACACCTTTATGCAGTATCTCACCTTAGCATTCATCTTAAGTAGAACATTGGAAAGATATTGATCATTGACTCTCATTGGCGCCATACACTGGTTCACAATTCCAAAGTCAGCAAGATTCTTCTTTTTCCATGGACCTTAACAAGTTCAACAAAGAATCATTAATTAGATACAACAAAATAAAACAAGGTGAAAAAAGAGAGAATGGAAATGACGATACAAACCGTATATATCACAATTCTTTCTCTCAGGAAGCAGACACAAAATAAACTGAGGAGCCCCAGGAAGTTTGGACTGTACATCCTCAAACATCTTTTCCACTCTAACCACAGGTGGAGCTCGTCTGCATTGTGGATTCTCTTCAAATACGTCAAATGGAGCATCGATATGCTTCAAGAACAAAACAAAAGACACATCAGAGAGAATGAAAAACATAAAACTGCACTTGACAAAAAAGGTGGAAAACTCACAATTCCCTTAATTTCTCCGCATCTGATCAAGTCTCGAACAAGACTGCGTACGTCACAGCGAGTAGAAAAGTTTACAACAGCCCACCGCTCGATCTTTACAGGTTCCGTTAGTTTCTTTGCAAGCAAAAAAAAGAACAAGATAGAAAAAATCTGAGAGCAATGTAACAGACCAGAAGAATGGTTTGTAGAATACTACAAAGGGAAAAAGATATAACCTTATTGATTAGATTCCACCGGCCATTTCTTGGAAACATCTCTTCTCCATTTCCAATTTTCAACTGTAATATCAGAAGAAAAGAGTTAGTCTAAAATCCTGCAAGGGTAAAAGTAACAAATGTAAGACAGCACTATGCAGCGGTAGGCAGAACTGACTATTTTATTTTAACAGAAAGGTGAAGCAAAATAAGTTTTCAAGTAAAATAGGATTAACACCTTAGGAGCTTGGAGCACACGTCCTTCAATTTGTGTGAAGTTAGAGCTGATTGAAACACCACAAGACCGCAACATAGGTTCAGCTGCATAATTGTTAATTTTGAGAGCCTGTCGAAAGAATTCAAATTTTGAAAAACAAGAAACGATAAAAGAAAGAATCGCATAGAATGGCATTGATCAGAGTCAACGGCAACAAAACGTACATCACTTAATATACTCATTCTTTCCTGTGGCTTTTGTCTCGATTTCTCCACCAGGGAAGCTCTTTGGAAAGTAGTCAAAGCCTTGGTGTAACGTTGCAAGGACACCAACGAACATAACTTCAAAACAAATGCCAATATTAGACATATTTTGCAAAAGGAAAAAAAAAATTATCAGGTAAAAGCCTTTATGCTGACAAAACTATAACATCTTGCACCTCGACAGGAATGTAAGTTGGCCGCTTTGGTTTCCCAACATTAATGCACGGCAGCTCAGCAGAATAGCGCAATTCTATGTTCCGATTATTAGTAAAATAATCATAAACAGTCATTTCGAGCATTTGAGGCTCCCCATCATCAATATTCCCCCTTTGCTTCAATGAAAACCTACAAGAAAAGATCAGGGGGATTATTTGTAATCCACGACATCTGGAAACTTCTACACTATATCATAAAAGGAAAAGGGTACAATAGCGAAACATACGTCTGCTCATGACAAGGTTTCTCGCTCAATCCAGTTATTCGGTACTCTGCATTAGAAGGACTTACTTTTATCCTCAGATTTTTCAGTGTACGTTTTGCCTAATGAAACAGTTCAAAATAATAACATAACATTAACAGAAGGACAAGGAAGAAGATACGAGGTCCATCAAAGTATACATACATTCTAAGTAGAATCACTACCTTTGCCCAGTCAAGTGAAAAAGGATCCTTAGCATTCTGGTTCGAAATTAGGAAATCGACCACCGGCCCAGGCTGGATTACCATCGTGGTAGATACATCTAAAAGAAAAGGGTACAAAATAGTGATTAATATGACACAATTGAATAAGAATGCACTGATACAACTTTGACAATGACACATGAATAAGAACGCACAGATACAACTTTGACAAAGTGAATAGAAGTGGCTTATATGCTACATCTGTTAACACTTGAACAAAGCTAAATATTATATTTCAGAGAGAAAGTATTGCCCACTCTGACCCCTTATATTATTTGTGAAAATGTGGTATTTCGTTGTAGGATGTAATTACAAAAAATAGATCCGAACTAAAACTTTTCAATATGGATGCTACTATATGCATAGTTATATAAAAAATTATGATATTCATTTCCATGCATACAATGAATGCTATCTACAAATCTAGTGTCAACTCCTACCTATGTTCAAGGACAAGCCACCCTGTGTAGCCCGAAAACTAGAATGAAGCCCTCGGCACCCAAGGACACCACCACCCACATCAGCAAAATTCTTAGGGTTGTTATGGAAAAATGATTGACGAACAAGCAGGCAACCCCTGTAATAAGACACGTGTTAGCATCAGGACAGATGAAATCAAGTGAACTTAGGGATGGTTTAGTAGATTTTTGTGCTTGCAATAAAATCCTCTCAACACAACATAATTTAACTTTTCACTGCACCCGCAAATGATAATTACAAGAACAAAAACATAAGCAATTACAATTTTTCGCCCTTAGCATATATGTCACTAACTGTTTTGCAGCATGTTGTCTCAGGATAATGTCCAAAACCCTCAACGCTTCTTGAGAATTCTCCGACTCTTGGCCACGCAGTGCGTTTGCAATCGCCTGCATAGGGATTTTAGCAGCAAAACTTATCTCCACTTTGAAAGATTTTGCTTGGTATGGTCGACGTTGTCTTTTTCGGTCATTCTCATTAGGGCTACCAGGGCTAGTGTTACCATTGCCATTATTCCTAAACACCCAAAAATTATTAAAATAAAAATTAATTGTTGAGATAGATAACAGGGGAAAAAAATCAATTGTATATACAAATTATTAATGAACTAATCAGCAGTCTTCCACCTATTTGATGAGATATCCTCAAGAACAACAGTAAATTCAAGTTTGTTCCGAGGGAGAGAACCAGCTGTAAACAAGCTCTTCTCGCCATCATATGCAAATTTTTTACCACCTAACTCTGTGTCATAAGTCTCCTTAACCCGGTCTATAATCTTTCTACCAATGCCCTTGGTATCTACTGGCTTGCCATCTTCATAAAAAATTGAAACCTAATCACATAATACAAGCAAAACAGCAACCACTGTATATAAGCTACAGTTGACAAACAAGGAAAAGACAAAAATGAAAAGAAAAGAAAATAAATTAATTAATTTCGAAGGTACTGAAAATTTAGTCATGAATGTACATACGCAGTAGTGGAAGAAGTTGTCATCAACACTGGCCAAGTTCACTTTGAAGTGGTTAGTCAATAGCTGAATCTTTTGGCCCCTAATTCCCAGGCCTGGTCTGGCCATGGGGACTCGGGCGACCTTCTTCTTCACTGGTTCAGGCAGAGGAGTATCGTCTGTTTCTACACGCAATGGAACAGTGTTTGGTGGGACAGGTGGTGGAAGAGGCAAAGCTTCAGCGGCACCATTTCCATTTGGTTCTGATGAATCCATTACCAGCACCTGTAATGAAACTGCCTGATCTGCAATGCATTTCAGCTTGTTAGTAAGCATAAAAAAGAAACTAACTAAAAGAATGATATATCACATTGTGGGTAAATATATCGAAGCTTTAAGTAGTCGCACTGAAAATTTAAAGCCAGGGCAAGAAAACCACCAGGAGGACATGTCAAATATAGACTCAATGATGAATTGCAATTAAAGAGAATAGTTCAACTAAATAAATAACCGTGGGTAAGAAAAAATAATTACACCTAAAGCTCTTGATGAGTGGTGAGTCATTCTTACCTAGCTCAAAAAAAGGGCAACTACAAGATTTCATGAAATTAGCATTCATTAAGTCCTATGAAAAACAAATAAATTCACAAGTGCAGCAACATTCAACTAAAACGCACCATTGAGGAAGTAAAAAAAGCAGAACGAATTTGTCAAGCAGCCAAAAAGGTAACATATATTAAATATGTTAAAATAAAAAATGGCCAATAAATTCTAGCACTGGGCTTTTAAACAAAACCCAACAAACACATAACAGTTACTAGCAAAAAGGGCTTACTGTAACAGCTTCCCGGAAAATTATTACATCACAAACCCGCAACTCATATTGAGCCAACACATTGTAAATGTTTAATGGAAACATCGCTACTTCAAAAACGAGCAGTGCAAACCCATCATGTTTGTGCACTGGGCCTATATATATGTATACAAAATGTTAGGCATGCCTCTGAAAATACATAACCACTGAACATTTAATTAAGAAATAATTTCTATTAGTATGTTCAGATACTTCTCGCTTAGTTTTCAACCCTTAAACCTCAAATAAGTTACTTTTATCAGTTCTTTTTTCACCCAAAACCAGTTGCAATACCAATGTCATCTTTTATGGCCTCTAGTTTTGTATTTGCACCAACAAAGCCCTCAAAACTCGGAACCATTAGAGACTAGCTACACATTAACTAAAATAAGCGCTGTACATGCTACAGTAAACAAGGCACACAATATCACCAACGCTTACTTTACCAGACACCCAATTATGGAAACACTATTCAAGAGATGAAAAACAAATAAATAAAAAAAAGACAAAAATGAATATTTATCCTGGAAGTTCAAAAAAATATGTTGATTTAACAAATAGAGTTCAAAAACATATTAATATGCAAAAATGAGGCAAATGAAAAACAAAGTCAAAAGGCCATACTTAGATTATAGAAACTTCAGCTTTGACTGAAACAAAAAAGTAATTCAAAATATAGTGGGAAATAATAGTAAAAAATAAATAAATAATAGTTTCTTTTATCATGCATGTCAAAGACTAGTCAACAAAAAAAAAAGAGAGAGTAAGTATGAAAAACTTAAAAACAAAAAGGTCAAACGAACATACAAAAAATAAAAAATGAAAATAACAAAATAAGCAATAAACAAGTGAAAAAGAGCATAATTTTTTTATGGAGCATAATTTACTAGCACAACCCCTAACTAATAATTTACAGAGCATAATTTTTCTTTTTTACGCATGTCAAGGAAAGACCAACCAATATATAATATATATATATATAATAAATAAATAAGTATAGGGTATGTGAAAAGGACTTAAAAAAAGTCAAACGACGATAAACCAATCAACAATTGACAAAAAAGTCAAAGAACCATTACAAGCTAAACCCTAAAAATAATAGCAAGATAAAAGCACTTGAGCAGCAGAAATGAACAGCATTGAGCTACAAAATCAGAAAATCACTACAAAAAGTGACTAATCGCACTCATTATGTAGCCAATTAAGCTCCTGGTACGAAAAAATCAAGCTTCTTAAAGCGATAAACTAACAAGCGAGAAAAAAAAAAAGCAAACAAGTGGAAAAATAACTAATATAAGCCTTAAAAGCTCAAACCCTAAAAAATTGCAGGAAAAAAATACATGCTATCATATAAGAGAAAATAAACTAACATTGCTCTACGAAAATGAGGAAATCACTTCAAAGAGTGAGTAGTCGCACTCATTACGTATCTAATTAAGCTCACATCACAAAAAAAAAAATCGAGCTTTTTACAGAGAGATACTTACGGAGAACGACGGAGACGAGAGCCAAACCCTAGTAAACAATCGAGGGAGAGAGAGAGAGAGAGAGAATTGGGAAAGACCTTGTAATGCTTTTGATCATAAAATGGGGGATTTGATGGTGGTGGGATTATACTACTGGGCCCCACGTGACCCGGGCGTCATCCCTTTGCACTTGTTTGTATACGTGGCAGCAGCTCAGGAAAACTTAGGTTTAATTTCAATTTTTAGTCCTTAATAAATTAGAGGTATTGTCTCACTTTTGTCCCTGTACTTTAGTGTCGTGAATTTTTAGATCTCAAACTTTAGGCAATGTGCATTTTCCCCCCTCAATGTGATGGTAATTTTCGTTTCGAGATCGGAATACAACAAAGCTTTGCATATGATTCTTTCTATTTCATATTTATGAATTCATTTTTAGTACTTTGTATTGTATATTTTTGGTCTCCGAATTAATGGTTTAATAACAACTGAGGAAAACTAAAGTTCGATAGTAGGTGGAACTTGATGGTAAACAATTCAAAATTGACGAGATGCATATTAGTTCAATAAAATTCTAAGACTGAAATATTAATATTATTATTTTTATAAAAACAATTAATCAACTTTAAAGGGTACTTTACACTTAGTGACCTAAAATGCACAACGTGTAAAGATACAGGACTAAAGAAATGTGCATATGGACGGTTTAAGAGCTATAAATGCATATTTATGAGGGATAATGATAAAAAGCAGGCACATTAATTTAGGTTGCATCGTATTGTATTATTTTTATGGATTTAATTTCAAAATTTTAATTTTTATCAATTTCATTATTAATGTTATATTATATCATTACATAAGTCCTTTTGAATCATTTTGGCCTTATTTTTCATTATACAATAAATTATATTATCATTTTTCTTCGTAAAATTGATATTAAACTACATGAAATGCTCATGTATGCAACTGTAGCTAAAACCAATGGTAATAGTGATAGGACTACAGCCGTATGTATTACTAATGGATTTTCAGGAGTCCTTAAATGATGGTAGGATAATGCACTTTCCACCTCACAAAAAACAGATATTTTAGACGCTTAGAAAATTATATTTAATGTTGAAACAAACCAGAACATTCAGCAGCAAGATGCTATTTACACCTTAGTACAGACTATTATCCTCCATTTCATAGGAGATTTGACTAGTTGATAGAAACAGAGAGTTGTTACATAATTTAAGATGCCCTACCTTATCCCATTTTAGATGGTATAAGGATGTATTCCTAATTAAAGTTATGGCTAGAACAGACTATTATAATGAATACTGGAAAACTAAATTTATAGATGGCTTACCAAAATTCTTTGCAGAAAGGGTTAGAAAATCCCAACAGGATAAACATCATACTTTGACTATTCCTTATAATACCTATACTTATGGTCACCTAATCAGTATTGTAACTAGAGAAGGATTAGCTCTTTGTAATAACATGAAACTAAGAGCACAAATGGAAAAAGAAAGATATTCTAGAAAAACATAATTAGGAGATTTTTACGACCAGTTTGGTTATTCTCCATTTCCAGAAAAACTGTTTAAAAGAAAAAAGACAAAATATTTTCAAAAGTCCAGAAAAATGAGAAAATATAAAGAATACAAAAATTATGACAAGCAAAATAAAGGAAAACAAAAATTTCCAAAAAAGAGAAGAAAACAGTTTTCAAAGAAGGATAAAACAAAAACAGTAACTTGTTTTAAGTGTGGTAAAACAAGACATTATGCAAGTAAATGTAAATTACAGAAAAAGATTTATGCATTAGAAATAGATGATGATACTAAACAACAACTTCTCAATTCCCTTTTGTCTTCATCGTCATCTAAAGAAGAATATTATTCTTCGTCA
Source organism: Embelia ribes (assembly GCA_001753735.1). Taxonomy (NCBI): domain Eukaryota; kingdom Viridiplantae; phylum Streptophyta; class Magnoliopsida; order Ericales; family Primulaceae; genus Embelia; species Embelia ribes. The sequence goes on along the minus strand of MKEJ01053431.1, from coordinate 1,158 downwards.
GAATCTGCTCAGGACTTTAATTATATTAGTGACTCTGAGTCAAAAACCAGTAGTGACCAAGATAATTGTAAGGCAGAGTGTTGCTGCAATCAGATACAGAAAAATAATTATTGGAAAACCATTGTAAAAATGAATAGTTTAGATATAGCATGTTTAGGATTAAATGTTCTTACTAGATCACAACAGACTATAATAGAAGCCATAGACCAGATAGAAGATTCTGAGTTAAAATTAAAACTGTATGAAGCATGTGCAAATCACACTAAGGCGAAACAGAAAAAACAAGAAATTCAGTCTTTCAGTCTTAAAGAAGTATTTGATAGAATTAATCAGAAGTCTTTAAGAGATTTGACATCAAGCAGTAATATTGAAAGTCCCAGTACTATTCAGGATTTTAAACACGAAGTCAATAGTTTGAAACAGGAACTTAAAGAGCTAAAAAATCAGCAAAACCTATAAAGCCTAGAAATAGAAAAATTATAAGTTAAAATAAATAATACAGGACCATCCACACCAATTTTAGGCACAAGTGAACCAATTGTAGGAGAACCTGCAAATCCAGAATTTTTGTTAAATTCAATAAAAGTTACTAATCAGAAATAGATTATTAAAATTACCTTAGTAATCAATGATGTTTTTATACTGAAAAATATAGCAACCCTAGTAGATAGTAGTGTTGATATTAATTGCATACAGGAAGGCTTAGTACCATCAGAACACTTTGAAAAGACTACCCAAATGCTAAATAGTGCCAATGGTAGTAGAATGAATGTTAAATTCAAATTATCTGATGTTCTTATCTGTAATAATGGAATATGTATTTCTACTTCGTTGTTACTTGTTAAAAACATGACACATACAGTAATCTTAGGCACCCCATTTCTTACCAAGCTTATGCCTATACAGAAAATTACACCTGAAGGTATTTTTACTAAAATAGACGAACAAGATATTGTTTTTAATTTCATTACAGAACCCGTTACTAAAACTTTAAACATTATTCCTTTTAAAGAACAACAATTAAATTTCTTACAGAGAGAAGTTTTTATTTTAAATATAGAAGAAAAACTGAAAACTACTTCTTTACAGAACAAAATAAAACTTATCTTTTCTGATTTTGAAACCAGTATTTGTAGTGATATTCCTAATGCTTTTTGG
>MKEJ01053420.1:0-20926 GCA_001753735.1 Embelia ribes | reverse complement strand
ATTTTTTTTTTTTTTTTTTTTTTTTTTTTACTTAATTGATTTTAGCTGTTATTAAGAGTACAGATGGTTGCAAAGAACTCGATCTCATAGATAGAAGAGCCTTATAGATTTTGTTTTTTGTGTATCAGTACTACAGTTAATCCTACAATTAATTTCACATATATATTATATGTATACTTATTTGTAGAGCAAAACCAAACATATGCATTTTAATTATTTATATGTGAAATTTATTTTTATACAATGTATCTAGATATAATATGATATACAATATTTTTTCTTTTATGTATGAAATTTATTTTTACACAATGTTACTATGTTTCTAGTTTCCATTATATTAGTTTTGTTTATGATTAAGATATAATATGCCATGTACAATATTTTTTCTTTTGTATTTTTATTTCCTTATTTTTGCTCAATCCTCAGATTTTTTTTTAATATCAAGTATATGATATGGAAATGGATATGTCATAATTATTTTTTTGAATTTTTTGTTTTTCTTTTTTGTCAACCCCTGGATTTTTTTATGGTCAAAGAAATCTGACCGTAAAAAAAAACATGTGGCACAGTATCATATATAACTTATATGTATATAATAATAGATATTTTGTGAAAGTGCTTTAAATTTTCGAATGAAAAAGTTTTCTTTCAACTGAAAACATTTTGTTCATGAATAGGATAATCTCTAGGGTCAGCTTTATAGTGACAACAATGTCCAATTTCACATATCTTATAACGTTAATCAAAATGAGAAATTAAAACCTTTACTAATGGTTTTCTTAATAATGGTGAAATAAATGATCAATGTATTCTGGTTTTTTCCGTAAGGTTAATATTGGGTTCGGACAAGACACCATATTTAGAAGTTGTTATATGTTAGTTCATTAGTCTATTAAGCTATTAGCGTGATATTTTTCATCCCACCAGCTTGGTTACATCGAAGAAGTTGACCGTGCCAAATATATATATATATGTATGTATGTATTGGTCTTCTTATTAATAAAGTGATGTATAATAGCAAATTAGCGTGGTGCAAATAACGGAAAGAGTCATGTTGATTGCTATTTTAAATTTTCTTTCTCGGAAGAAATATTGCAACAACCATTAAATTTTTAAATCAAGGAAAAGAAAAAGAAGTAGGGAAAGAAAAGGAAAGCAACTCACCTCAACACACACACGAGATGTCCAACGGTATTGACGTGAGTAGCAGAATGCTGCTAATCTCTCTGAGTAATTGCATCTCTTCTCTCAAAGAAATGCAGCTTATATATGATTTTGCACTCAATTTGCTAGTGTTAAGTTTTTGAGACAAGGTATAACTTTATCGACTGTTTTGGTTTTAAATTTTAGTGAAACAAAAACATTTTTTGACACTTTAATAGGTAGTACAATTTGTTTGCTTTTTATAACATTACTCAGTTGGAAAAGGTATGCAACTCAACATCAAGAAAACCAGATTGCGATTAAATTTATGTGTTTGAATAAGTAAAAAAATTTCACGACGTGCAAAACATATGAAAAAATTAATAAGCAACTGCTACACATATTCAAGTTAGAATACATTAATTTTGAAACACTGACGGCCTGAATCTTTTTAAGTAAAAAAATGTATTAGGTTAAGACAATAATTTAGAATTTTTATATGTGCTTGTATATTTCACTAACGATGCATCATTACCTTTTTAAAATAGGTTGGAGGAAATGAATATTTATGCTGACGGACCAAACATAAATAGTACCCTTTCTACCTAAGTCCTACTCTTGCAAAATTCTAATAGCAACTTGTCAAATAAATGGAGCCAATTACTTTTTGTCTTCCTTGTTTGACTTATTGTCAAGATTTCCCCAAAAAATGAAGAAAAAAAATTTGACGCGGGAAGTAATTCTTAGAAATAAAATCTATTAAGATTATTTTTCAAAATATTTCCATGAGTGTTGCGAGGTCAATACCCATTTCCGGTTTTATTACTTCACTGCTAATTAATTTCACTTTTCGGGATGAAGAACATTTTCATTGCGATGGATAATTATTTCTTCGATAATAGAATGCATGAAATATATATTTATTGCCTGATCTTGGCTGTACTGTGGTTCGTAATTCTTTTAGCAATGAACTTTCAGCTTTGAGAGACGAATTACATCTTAAATTTCAGGCTTATGAAAATCTCAGCGATGACTTGTAGTATTTAGCTGAAACAAAATTTTATTGCAAAACCCGATTCTATTATCTTGCTTAGCGATTCAATGTTTGGTTAAACTAAAATCTCTCCATAACGGTGGTGTGACTTTTCCTTGAACCCGAAAAACCCTTACAGAAAAAGCAACAATTATGTTATACCAAACATGTAACTTTCTATTTCAGAAAAATATATATTTAAGTAGTTATTATTATACTTCAATGACATAATGTTTTTGATTGCGATGTAAATATAAATAAGAGCAACCGTTGTCAGATTTTCATTGATCTTTAAATGTAGAACACTTCTCATGAACCCTTTAAGCTATGGCCATTTCCTTTTCTAGCTTTTTGGTGTAACTACTTACATGAATTTAGTATCAAGTTATAAAGCAGAGTAATGATATGAATAATGAGTTATATGGATGTTTATCATTTAGAGTTTTGCTAGCCTCATGCATTGGCACCATTGTACCAACGCCCCTACTCATTAGCCACATATCACTTATTTGAAAACCTTCAATTTGATAAAATTATATACACAAAAACAATTCATGTACCTGTTAAGAATAGCGATCACGCACTCATGCGGTCTTCAATCTCCAAAGAAACCAATAAACAATGACCCCCTTTGCAAGAACAATGATATAAAGACAATAAAATTTAGATGGAAAATTCAAATCGGCAAAAACCAAGAAGCCTACCTTATTATTCCACTAAAACCCGAAAAACGACTATAGAAAAGTCACATCATGTATATGCGATTGACAACAAGCAAAATCCAAAGATTACAAGTTTCCCCTGAAGGTAAATCCAAGAAAAAAAAAATAAAGGATAAAAGGGAATAAGCCAAAGATAATCTCAATGCCAATATGAAAAACCCCAAATATTGTCAATCCTTTGAACACCGAAAAACAATATCTATCTCATTCTCCATCCAAAGCCTAATTGATCACAAGAAACTTGATCTCAATGTTGCCAAATTTCTCACTTTTATCTCATTGATAATGTGCAAAAATATCAGTAGGAACCCTAAAAGATAAGCCCAATCCAGATCCCGTCCCAAGCTCTAATTCTTCACACCAATCGAGTATTACCCAAGCCTAAGGCATTTCAAACATCCTTCGACTTGAATGTACATCCAACAATACCGAAGTTCACATACTAAAACTAAACATACACCTATAATTTTTTATCATGTGCAATTAATCTTATTCTTTAGTAAAAGGTTAACTCACATGACTCTCAAGTGTTTGTGCAATTGGTGTGCAAGATATTCAGTACTTGTACTATTACCCTTTGATAAATTCGAGATTGGGAAACTTAATTATCAGTCGTTGAAATATGACTCATCTCCAGTTGTATAAACATATTGACTGAGATTTAAAACCTAAAGGGAAAAAAGAAATACCAAAAGAGATATTTATAGTGTCCTTGCCCACATTCATTGAATTAATAAATTGTAATATACCGTTTGGTGGTCTCCTTTGACCATGATCATTTCCATCCTATTCATAACTTGAATATGGATACAGATATAGTCTTTATCAAAAGGAGCATAGTTGCATTGATATAGACATATATATGTGTGAAGTATAATCATATCAACAAGGAAAGAAGAATTTCACATGTATTTATGTTCATAACAATAGTATGAAATTTGACTAATAGATGACTATCAATAATTGAGGAAATAAGTTTTTCTTTTACGTTTGCTAAAATCAATGTATTATATGCCAACACAAATATGTGCAAATCTTCATTTAAATGAATAAACATATCGAAAATTCAAAACATTGATGACCAATTGTCGGAGTGATACACATCACTAGGCCCAAACTTTTTGGGCTTGAGTCCATATTGAGTTGACCAAAACCACACTTGCAAGACGGTTTAGTTTTTTTTATCATAAAATAATTCGGTACTCTCTCACTTTTCTAATTGTTGTTTTAGAAATTTTTTTTATTATTATTATTATTATTTATAATTATCAATTTAAAAATCCAAAAATGAATCTATTCATATTTTTTCAATTTTACCCCATTAAATACTCCACATTAATTGACTTATTATTAATTAATATCTCTCAACTAATTTAATACTCCCTCCATCCCTAAGTCACCAAATTCGCTCATATAGTATGGCGCACGGGTTCTGAATTCGCGACTTTGGAAAGAATTCACGTTAAATTCTTGCTCTCATTTTAGCCAGAGCACGCTCTACTTTTATCGGGAACGAATTTTGCATTTAAACAGGCTTTTTAGCCAGGCTGAGGTATAAGAAACGGCCCAAGCCGAAGACCTACACCTGCAGACCCACCGTGCAAACATACTAAAATCATAGAAGTAACCTTTACTCAGAGATTGAAAAGTTGGGTAAAGACTCTTGAAGCTCGATGTGAGACTCAAAATATGAAACCTGTAAGAGCATCATGGTACAAAAAATACCGTGTAGAAGAGCTTATCATTAGGAAAAAACATGTCAAGTCAATCTCATATAATATAAATCTTAAGAAATATTTTAATATCAAACTTTAATTATAAGTAAATAGGCAACAAAAGATCTACTTGTTTCTCCTCGCAATTTTTATTCTTATTATTGTAAAGATAGTGCATCTATCAAAAAGGGATAGTTCAAGTAATGTAACTTTTTGGAAAATCATCTTCTTTTCTTTTCTTTTTTTAAAAATAGCATTTTACTTATAAACCTAGTTTAGGCGAAAGTTACGAAAGGCTCTATATTTATTCTAATAAATGTTTATACAAAACTTAACTATTAAACAATCTTAAACGATCAAAACTCATACATACAATTTATATATAGATTGTACATACATATATATATTTACAAATATTAAAATTACTAAAAAAACAATTAGGCGCTTTCAAGGCGCTCTCAATTTCGGAGCTTTCGGAATTTGACACTTGCTCCCACTTCAGTTCGACGTTCTGGTGACCTATCTCCATTCACAAATAATAATTCACATTTACCTTTTGGAATATGTAAAAATAATTTGTTGGAAAATATATAGTTTTCCGTGTAGTTTTATTAGGTTGAAACTCATGAGGTGTAATCCAGTGTGACGTGCACGTATGAGTGGAAGCACCACACGCATGCACGCCATCTGTCTGTCCGGGTCGAGTCGGGCCGGGCTCGAGCTCGAGCTTGGACTCAGACCGAGGCCTAGGCTTGATAGCTAGTTGCGCATGGCATGTTAGACGCATCCTTGTTAAAGTTCGGGTTGGGTGCGTATGCATGGTTCGGACAAAGTATTTTAATTAAATATTTTCAAATTTTACCTTATTATGTAACTAAATGACCACTAACCCACGAACATATGCAATCAAGAGTAGAGGTAACTCCTCTACTAATTGTGGTATAATGGCTGAAAATGTAACATATTTTTATATAATAAAAGGGTTATTTGTCAGCCACTTTTGAGATAAAAAAAAAATACACAACACTTGCAGTTTTTGCACACAATCATAGTCATTTAAAAAGTCAGAAGGGTTGTGCACCATAAAAGGCTCGACCAAGCGCCCAAATTACAGCTTTCATCATGGCGTAATGCAGACACTGTATCTTGGAAACTCATTGCCATTGCAGGTCAAAAGCAAGTCAGTGACGAACACGTTGAATTTAAGGGGACATGAACTTTTGTGGCCTCGTTTGAAATAGTTTGGTAAAATTGTTTGTAAGGTTGTAAGTATTTTCTTTTCCATTTCAGTTAAATGTAATTTAAATTTATATTAATGAAATAAAATTTATGTTATTTCCAGTTCTTTATTATTATTCATATATTCATAAATCATTATTTGATTACAGTAAATCTAACATAATTAACCACTTCTCTTTTTGGCATGGTAAAACTGGGCGTATTAATAAAGACAAAATAAAATATTTACTTTTTAGGGGGTGGATTTAATACTCATATTACTTTTTAGGGGTGGATTTAATACTCATATTAAAGTAATGAGTAAAATGCAAAAACATCACCATGTACTATAAGCTAAGTCACCGATTCGCGGAACGGGAGCTAGAATGGTAGTGGGAATAGGAGAGTGTCGGGTTTGTAGTTCAAAAAATTGTAAGAGCGAGAGCGAAGATTGGGAGCAGGAGCGTTCCCTATATACGAAGGATTTTGGGACTTAGAATATAGGTCATTTTCAAATAGACACTACATATTTTAAATTATTTTACAATTAACCACACCACGTACTATTAAATTTTTTCTAGATCAAATTATTTGTTGAAAAGTCTTGGATATGCTAGTCACATGACATAAACACATTTTCAACTTGTATCAACATTTACAAACTTGTAAACTTCATAAAATACTAACACATTTTAGCTATAAAAAAAATAGCTTGGACTTTATAAATTTTTAAACTTCAACTTGTTAGTTGTTTTAAATTCAAGACTTGATTACAACATCATAACATTTGGGAATTTTTTTGGTTAAAAATTTAACAAAATATACTTAGGTGGTTGTCAATTGAAGAAAATAAATAATTTGTAATAATACATAATAGTAAATTACAAAGAATCAAATTACATATTTCCAATTTGCGAAGGACCTATAGGATATGATTGATTTTTACTTTTTACTCTAAAAAATAATGCCATATAAAACCATTCTTTGACTTTAACTAAAATTGCGCATCAAGTAAAATATAACTATTATTTTTTAAAGGACGGTGAAAGGCATCATAGTAAAATATTAAAATATTATATAATTAATGTTATTTAATGACTTCTTTATTCCGTCTTAGAGTCGGCCATTATCCAATTAAAACCAACTTTGCTATTTTTCATTAAAATAAAAAGGGAAAGAAAACTAAATATTAAGAGAATGGAAAAGAACACCAACAGCTTATATATAGAAGAAAAAGGAGAAGTAAATGATTTTTCAAGCCCATGCTCCAATTATATGTGGCTTGTTTTATAGTTATAATATATTGGTATTCATTTTTATGCTATACATGTAACAAAATACACACACTGAGATCAAAAGGAACAATCATTTTCACAATTAAATTTCAAGAGAAAGATACAATCACTTATGCCAAGAAATTGAACATACACAAAAAGTAAGATGATAATATAACAATACCATCACAAAACTCTTACCTCATCAACCACTCGAATCAAGCTGATTCACCCTAGTCCTTCAATGACCTTGAGCTTTCGGACCGGACCAAACTCGATCGATCCACGTAAGGTCTGATGAAAGTCCTACGCCACCACACCTCGAACGCCCTCAAAAGATTAGGACAATTATCGCCCGCTTTCAAAAAACTCCCCAACCAAGAGAGCAAAATGCTCTGCTGGTCCTCTAAAGGCAGGGTCAAAATCGTCCGCCCAATCCCTTCTTCCACGACCTTACGATCAAACGACCTACATGCGTGCTGTAGCCAGCTGTAATCATTAATCAGCGGCTCCAGCCACGTTTTCAACAATAAAAGACGTGCATCTTTTGATGGCAATATCTCACCTCGCCCTATCCCAACAAATACCCTCGCTGTCACACAGCTGATGAGGTGGCGATTCACTATCGGGAGCGTAGAATGAAGCAATGCTAGCTCTTGTTGGCTAGCCCATAGTACGGAAAACTCATCAGCCGCTCGTCTGTCAGCTAAAATATCTAACAGCCATGTGAGGTTATCAGCCTCAAAGGCGATTTGCTTAACCACTGCATCTTTAATATCCTTATACTCGGGATCAGAAGCTTGTTTGAATAAGGATAAAAGCGTACCTAAACAGATTTTACACGACTCGTACACTGTGTCGTTACAAAGGTCGGATACTCCGGATGAACTGGGGAGGTAGTTATTTTCGCGGAGTAGTTTTAGGACTACGGATTTCATCTCACGACGGCCTTTCTCCTCGTTGCTGTTAAGTACGAGTTGTAGTATATGAGAGATTGTGTCTTTAGGGGGATTTAGGATATTAGAAGATACTCGTTTTAGCACTGGGGTGACACCAATGCCTTCGCTTTGAAGGCGCAGAACTGAAGAGATGACTTTGTCCTCTTCTTCGTCACCAACCCAAGGAGCAGCTTCTAAGTACTCTAAGCATGATTGTATGCAAGTGTTGAATCCGAGTTGCTCTGCCACCTGAACAAAGAGATGCATATGGATGAGACTGATATACATTCATCAACTTATGTAGTAAGAGTCGCCAAAAAATTTATACTTCTGAGGGTGCTTGCAAAAATGTAACAGACAATTGAGTGCATCCTAAAAGGGTGTGGAAAGGAGTAGTCAAGCCAGCGCGTCGGTAAACAAACACGCCGAAATCTCTCATTTACCGCTCTTATTAACTCTTGCTTTTCTAAATGTTTACAAATCTTTTTCTTTTCCCCATGCCAAATAGCCTTTGAAACTCCAAATCCCCTTGGAGATTTGCTTTTTTACGTCAAATTGAAACCAACTTCAACAATTTGTCATGTAGGTAAAGAAACCATTCATGGCCTCATGGTCAATACCCAGCCAAAATGCACCCTTCAATGCTAAAGAGCAAAAACAAATTCAATCTTTTCATTATATGGACAGCCAGTGTATAAAAAAGCTCCCGCATTTGGGGTATGGGAGTGTCTTATGCATACAAACTAACCTTTATTTCCTGAGAGGTTGGTTCCTAAGGAACGAACCTATAATCCACAAATCACGATAAAGGCGTGCATGGCCCAACCCATAGAAATTCAAGTTAGTGTTTTAAGCGCTACCAATATCATTTTCACAAAAATTAAAAGATAAGAAAATGTGCTTAATAAAATTTTCAATAGGAAAATGCACCACTCAAAAAACCATGGGAATGCTCTCATTTTGATTTTTAAGACTGAGAACCATCTTCTTGGATGTGAACGAGCAAAGTTAAACTGAGACAGAGGCTTTGCCGACACAACAGGATGGAGCTTACACGGTTGGAAAGTAGACAGACCAAGCTGAGCGCGGCATTCCAAGGTCCCTAAAAGTCCACTCTTACCTCAAGTCAATTACCAAAATAGCACAAAACTGAGCTATAAACAAATAACTTGTGATCAGCTACGACATCAGTAGAGCTGGGATTCAAGAATGGTTACCTCAAGGCCGTAATCGCCCCGCCCCAAAAAGCTTGGGGGCCAAATTTTTTTATTATTTATTTTAAAAAATCAGAAAAATCGAGAAACAAAAAAAAAAAAATTCTAGGAGGCCCAAAAAATTTTCTCCGTAGGTAAATGTTTGTTTATATGCTTTTATTTTTAGTTTTTTATTATTATATAATATTTTATCCTTTTTTGCCAACTCGAGCCTAAAATTCTCCAAAATTTTTTACATTTTTTTTATGAAATTACTTCTAATTAATATAATCTATTTCCATAATTTTGCATCAATATGGGCCTATCTTTCAGAATTTTTAATTAATAAACCGCTAAACCTTCTTGACCAACTCAAATTCTCAAAATTATCTTGAATTATACTCTATTTCCTAAAAATAGAGTCACTATAGAAGGCAACATTTTTTGTTATTACAACTTAATTTGTTCGGTTTAGCAATATTGAGAATTGAAAAGAATATTTTTGAAAAATATTGATATTGAGTGCATAATTAATGACTTTGTATATAAAAATGCAATAATAAATCATTTTAGATGAGATGTAATTTTTATACAGTAATAACTAAAATCTTGTTGATGATAGGTGATTAAATGTTGAATTTTTTTTATTTATATGAATGGTCTTTTATTTTTATTTTTTCCTCGCCCCAAGCAACGAATTTCTCAAAGCGGGGCCTGCCTCAAGGATATATATAATGTGTATGCATATATCAGTATTAAAAGAACAGAATTTTCGCACAACACTCGTAACCGCACACTCAGATAACAAAAAATAGTAAACTTTGCAATAAACATGAAGCATCTACATAGTCTAATTCATGAATGCTAGAGTCCTAGAGATAAGTCATCTATATTGTGAGCAATAATCGGTTTATTAGATCCCATTTTTAAAAATTCAATTATCACAAGCACCCTAACGATCAACAAAGAATTAATCAGACGCATGTAGTAATAACTCGTGACCAGAAGCATATTTTTCACAATTTCGAAACAAAAATTTCCTTACCTTGAGAATCCGAAGCACACGCGAGACGTTTTGCTTAATCAATCGTTGCTTCAAGTCCTTGCAATACATTAACCCTACCGTCTCAACATATATCTCCGCATCTTCACAATCATCAATTTTCAGGCCGGGCACACTCAATTCATGCCCCAACAATTTATCAGCAAAAAAACTGCTACATTCCAAAAGAACATTCCTGTGTACACTCATCCTCACCGAAAACCCTTGTTTCCCAGCCAAAACCACTTTCAAATCGCTCGAATTTGGTTCCCCAAACTCGATAGAAACTTTCCTCGGTAAAGTCCCACTCTTTTCCTTTGTTTTCCGATCGCTAATCTCCAGAGGTGGATTAGTCCCCGGATTTTCTTCATTTGATTGGGTAGAAATCGGTTTTTTCTCGGGCAATTGTGGGGATTGGGTTTTATTATTTGCAGAAGGCTTATCCGTTTGAGGGGCAGATTTGGGCTTATTGAGGGTATTGTGTGCTTTTACGGTTTTTTGAAACACTACAGGAGAAGGGCAACACCAGAACCCTTCCGGTGTTACCGCAATTGGGACATTTTTTATTCTTGTTTGATTTTGCTCCGACGCTGGAACCCTAGTTTCTGCCATAGTTTGAAGATTTCGGAGTACAATTTACTTAATTATAGAGCATTTTCACCCTATTTAGGCTTAGTTATAGCAGATGAAGAACAATTACAAGAAAATTATGATCTTTCGCAATACCCAGTAAAAAAAAAAAAACAGAAATGCTGAGAAAAGGTTCAAAGAACTGATTATGAATTGATACACGACTAAAAACAAAATTTTAGAACTGATCTAGATATAAGCCAAAATAAAATACCTAATTTTGGTTTCAAGATATAATGCAGCACCCACAAAAGAAATCAGCTTTAGGAATTAATTACCCAATTCAGATAATTGGAGCCCCAAAACCAGCAAGTGCTCACCAAGAAAAAAAAAACAAAAAAACATATTTTATCATTTTTTTTTCTCTTCTCCCCACCTCAATTTTTTTTCTTTTTTCATTTACTTTAATCTGATCAAAATATTCTCAAATCAATCAAAGTGCTCTTTACATTTAGCAATTTTAGGATTTCTTTGAGTCAATAAGAATAGAATATTATTTGTTATGCATTAATTTCATTACGTGAATGTTAATCCATACTTTGTTATCAACATTAATTTTAAATATAACGTGATTATTAATTAGAAAAAACAAAATCAAGAAGCATATAAATATGGAGTTAAGATTATAGCCCATATAAAATAGCTAATCTGATGCATGGCAAAGTTGAAAAGAGAATTTGTAAAATAGAAAAAGTGGCCTTTTTGATGTACATTAGCAAATTTTCCTAGGTAAACTGATGTGAATGCCCTAAAGTAATTTCATTTTCATTTGTTGACTTGCTAAGGCATCATTAGGCTTTTGGTCGTACAGGGTTCGCCCCCTTAAGCCGTTGCTTTTTTCTACAACACATTTATCTTTCAAAAAAAAAAAAAACATTCAAAAGTTATTAGGCGATGTGACTTCACTTAATGAATACTTCTTACTTGGGATTTGCTCCCAATACCAAAAAAATAAAAATAAAAATAAAAATAAATAAATAAATAAATAAATTCTGAAAATTTTGAACAGAATTATTGTATTTTGAGGATAATATTACTTTGATATGAGGATAATTTACTAAAACAAATTTAATTAGAAATAAATTAAAAACAATAATAGTATATTGTTATGAATTTGTAGCATTTTGTTCTCAACGTGTAGTAATTCTTGTATTTAAAAAAAAAAAACACTATTGTACAGAGAGGAGAAACAATTTTTTATATTTTATATATATGTACGTGTTTGGCCATTTTAGGTAATCTGATTTAGCTAGTAATATTATCTTATCAGATGAATTACAATGCTTCCTATAGTTATACATAAAAATCGATTTGGCCCCCATAGTTTTAATTTAAACACAATAGTCCCCATAATTTAGAAAAGTGACGGATTTGGTCTTGAAATTTTAAGGCAAATGTGATAATTAGTTCATTTCATATTTTCCCCCCTAATTTTGGAAACCTCAACATGCACGAACTTAGAGATAATGGCAACGTGAATAATTGCAAAAGGAGTTGTTTACCCCTCGATGTACTGCACATGGATCACCTGATTTATTTTTCATCGTTCAGGATAGCTTCCGCTTTTAAAATAACCAGAAGTGTCACATATTCAAAACTTGGGAACTATCCGTCGTAACTACAAGACTTGCTAGAATTTCGATTGGATATGTGGGATGATCGCGTAAATTACTCTTTCTTATCTAACCCAAACCTTGTCATTTGAACAAGTACAAATTTCGTAATAACAATTATAGAGTAATATATTTTACGCTGATCAATCCACAAGATATAACAATCAAGACATAATATCTTGTCACGCAAACATTAGCGTAATGTTCCAACATTTTCGTTTGTAGTTTGTGCGCATTTTATTACCACAAGCCTTGTGATAAAACTTTGTTTTATCCATACAATGGACCACTCCGAGGGATCGGCCTCCGAGTTTATTAGAGCACTTACAGTCATTTTTACAATTTTTTTAGGCCAAAATTTTTAGTATAAATTTTTTTATGTATAATTCTAATATTAAATTTACACCATAATTTATTTATTTATTTTTACGTAAGTTCAGTCTATCCATAAAATTTATACGTATATCTCATTGGTTGTTCCACGACCACACCCCTTTTAAATGAGCATGTCATCATTCTCTCCCATTCTCACAAAACTCTAATGAAGCTCCAAACAATGGAGCTCCCCTTTGTTAATAGCCACACACTCAAAAGCACCCCAAAAATAGTGTTAATCATACTAATCTCCCTAACAATAATCATCTTCACAGCTTTAAGCACTTTATCTCAACAACCATCCTCGCTCGAACACGTAGAACGCTCGAAAGAAGTGACTAGGAACGATAACAATTGCGATATATTCACGGGGGAGTGGGTTCCGAACCCCGAGGCGCCGTACTACACGAACACGACGTGTTGGGCAATACACGAGCATCAAAATTGCATGAAGTACGGAAGGCCGGATACGGAGTTTATGAAGTGGAGGTGGAAGCCGGACGAGTGTGAGCTGCCGATTTTCAACCCTTTTCAGTTCTTGGACATTGTTCGGGGGAAATCGATGGCGTTTGTCGGAGACTCCGTGGGGAGAAATCATATGCAGTCGTTGATATGCCTCTTATCCAGGGTAAGCCAACTCATTTTTTCGCTATTAAGGCCATGTTTGATACATAAACTCTTTGCTTCCGAAACTCGTAATTAAGACTCGATCTTGCGAAATTTTCATGCTACTTAAAGACTCGCTAAAATAAAAAGTAAATCATATCTAATCTCTTTTCTTTATATATATATATAATTTCACTAAAAGTATTATATTTAAAACGTATAACTATCTTTATAGTTACATTTGGTTTCTTATCATAGTTTACCATTTTTTGAGTAGAGTCATGCTTCCGTCTACAAATAATAAATATATATTTTTTTTTATAATGCCTAAAAATTATTGTGTCACTTTAGTTTTGGAATGTATAGCCATTGCAAGACTAAGTGCTACGCAATCATTAGTGATAAGAATAATTATAAACTGTTAAGGGTACGCGTGATATTTATTTGTATTTAATACAAATTTTGAAATATTATTTTTTTATTTTCATCTAAATTTGTATGTCAGCTTGAGTGTATCATAATAATCGGATAAAATATATGCCAGTCACGGGTTAATAACTGATTAAATTTAAGCTTTATTTATTTAATTATTTTTTTCCCTGACCCCTTTGAAGTTTGACTCAAAACTAGTGTTTTTGTAAATTTCCGTTTCCATTTACTTTGTTTTAGTACTTATTTAATTAATTATAAACCAATTTTCAGTCGTCTCTTTAGACTTTTAGGAGAAAAGGTTTGTGAAAAGACTGTTCACCTAAGCCATTACTTATTTTCAATGTTTAGGTAGCTTCTGGCATTACTCTGTTGAGGTTCAGTGGGAGTGCAAGTGAGATAGATATTATTCTTGACTTTTTTTTCTTGGATTATCCCAATTTATTTAATTAGGTGCTAATATGATTAGGGGATAACAAAATTTGGATTTTCGAATCTAAAATTTGGTATTCGATCCGAATTTTTCAAAACTCAGGTCTGGGTTCGTTTTTTTTATAAAAAAATTGGGGTAATTCGGATTCGGATAATTCGGGTAATTATTCGAATTATCTGAATAATGAAACCCCATAATTTTATATTATATATATAAGAAACCTCGTAGTTTTATATATATAATTCGGGTTTGGTTTGGGTAATTCAGGTTTGGGTTTTAGTTTCATTCGGGTTCGAGTTTCTGATTTCTATTTTGGATTCGAGAATTTCGGATTTAAGCAATTCGGGTTTAAGAATCTCATTTTTTTTCGAGTAATTCGAATAAGATATACCCGAATAGCCTAGATGTGATAAACAAAAAAATAAAGTCCAAAATTTGATAAAAGTTAAATTACAGAAATGGCTCCTCTTGTTTCACATATACACACACACATATATATATGTATATATGAAACAGTTTTTTATTTTCCAATTACAACACTAATGATGGCCACATTTTGAAAAGGTGACGACCTTGATCCTCATTTTTATAAAAGGCGATAGAATTTGGCCCTTTTCGTGGTATTGTTCAAAGCTTAAAATTGCTATCATGTTCATAGTCGGAGGCGGTACCAATATATACGAATGATTGTTAAATGACTAATATACCCAAAGACAACCCCACAGGGATCAATTTTTGGTCCATAAAAAGGACCAATTCTATCACTTTTCGAAACTTTAGCACCATTACTGTATGAGTTGAATCTATATAAACCAAACTGAATTTGGTCTAAACTATGGGAACCTTCATCATTTGATATTTATTATTAAAAAGTACTATCATATAAATTTAAACAAGTGATTAGATATTGGTTGTCTTTGCTAAGTGAACAGATGAAACCAACTATATTTCCTATCATCTTTTGCTCCATCCATTCATAAATAAGCGTGCTAATTTTCATTTTATTAGATTATCCAAAATTAATTAGATATTTCACTTTTTAGAGAAATTTAATAAGTACAAAAAAAAATAAAAATCACACCGTTGTTCATCCTAATTATTAAAACCAAGAGTAAGACAAATATTTATAAGAACATATTCGATCTATCCGCAAATAATTAATCGCATTTCTAAATTGGGATATCTAAAAATAATTCGAAACTTCTATTTTAAGATATAACAATCATCGCAATATAAACTGAATTATCTATATTACCCTTACAATTATTAGGAGTTCATGTCAAATCAACCACCAATAGGGGCAATTTAGGTCATTTAACACCAATTCAAATTTTAAATTTGAAATTGCATAAAACTGTTTGTCAAGTCAAACCATCCAATTAATTTTGGACGGAAGAAGTACTAGGTTATTAATATTTATTTTAAATTTAAATTTAAAATTATTTAAAAATGGGTATTGGACAGGGAGTATTTGTTATTGTGGGAGGTGATGGGTTGGTTAGCAACCATTATTCTATTAGTTATTATTTATCATAATCTTTTTGTTATATTTTATTATTATCTCTATTTAAACTGGTTGTAAGCAATAAATTTTTCTTTAATTAGAAAAATTCTACCTGTATGTATAAAATCTCCATCACTAATAAAATTATGTGATTCACTCAATATCATGAGTAGGGTAATACGTAGGATAATATGAACTTAATAAATTGATATTTTTTATTTTTTCAAGTAACAATTTCATGACATATCATGTGTTTAACAGATAAAAAGAAAACTAGCAGATGACAACATTATTGAGAACTTTTCATCAATAAAATTATTGACAGCTTTTAGCTTGTCAGTTTATTTGATTTGGACTTTTCAATTATGCGTGAATAAAGTAAGCATGTTGATTATATTATTATTATAATAATAATACACTAATGTCATGACAAAATTCAAGCCTGTCATAGCGTGGAGTTGCTGAACTAATT
Organism: Embelia ribes; assembly: GCA_001753735.1. Lineage (NCBI taxonomy): Eukaryota > Viridiplantae > Streptophyta > Magnoliopsida > Ericales > Primulaceae > Embelia > Embelia ribes. The sequence continues at coordinate 4,586 of MKEJ01053420.1, read as the reverse complement.
CATATTTTTAAATTTTTATTATTATTATATGGACTGTTTTCTTCACAGATCTAGCAATTGGTTATGCTAAATTGTTGAACTACTACTATTTATGACCATACTTGGATATAATTATGTTTTTGTCTTAGTCAATAATTATTGTTGTAATAATTAGATAATAAATTATTAATCCATGGTTTTGCTAAATTGTTGAACTGCTATTCATGACCATGCTTGGATATAATTATGTTTGTGTCTTAGTCGATAATAATTGTTGTAATAAATAGATAATAAATTATTAATCCAAGGGAAAAAAACTTTTGCATCGGTTTTATTTTCAGTCTATGGTAAGTTATTGGCACTCATCTATAGGTTAAAAAAAAGGCTTCAAAAATTGCTTTTTAGTTGAAGTTTTCGTTTTGTGATGAATTTCAATGTGTTAATATTTTTGTAGAAAATCGAATTGAAAGTTCGATATATGTTATGATGTTAGACTATTTTCTTTGTTAAGAGTGCGGAAAATGGCATTCTTTCTAAGCTACCCGGTGTTTGAGTCCGAAGATGGAAAACATTGGTAGAAATCGCGTAATTCATATTTTGAAGATCATGCTTTACATTTTTTTTAAATTTATTTTTTGCAAATTAAGGTGGAGTATCCTATGGACGACTCGTACACCGAAGATGAAAACCTCAAACGATGGATATACCCATCTTACAACTTCACGATCGCTACTTTTTGGTCGCCATTTTTGGTCAAGACAACTCAAGCAGACGCGGATGGACCAACTCACACTGGCCTTTTCAACCTATACCTAGACGAATTCGACGAGAAATGGACCACCCAAATTGAGGACTTCGACTACGTAGTCATTTCTGCTGGCAACTGGTACTATCGCCCGTCCATGTATTACGTAAACCGCAGCCTAGTCGGCTGCCGATTCTGCCAGAAACCCAACGTGACTGACCTACCAATGTACTACGGCTACCGAAGGGCTCTTAAAACGGCTTTTAAAGCGATAAATGAATTGGAAAACTTCAAGGGTGTGACTTTTCTTAGGACTTTTGCACCTTCTCACTTTGAAGGAGGGATATGGAATGAGGGTGGGAATTGCTTAAGGAAAAAGCCTTTTAAAAGCAAGGAAGTGCTTTTGGAGGGAGCTTCTTTGGAGATGTATCTGACTCAAATCGAGGAGTTCAGGTAATGTACGACGTTTTAACTTAAACGAATAAAGTTTGGACTTTTCAAGATCAAGACAGATCCAACACTCTTTTTAATGGTATATATTTTATTTATCAAATAATCACCTCTGAAATTACATAGCACAAGATTCTATATATAGGCTTAGTAAATACTCGAATTTGTACCGTTTGATCGTCGTACTCAAAAGAAAAGTTTCATTTTTAGAATTGATATGGAACTTAATAAAAGTTATGTTTTTTTTGCACATCCTACAATGCATATACAATTTATGCTTTCAGTTATTCTTCCGTTTTGATTTTTGTAAAATATTTTAAAATAAGAAAATATTACATTTGGGGACTTTGTAATATAAACTATAGATGCATATTAGTTTCAATAAAACCCTGAAGAGTCTGCTACAAATAGGAACAAACAAAATACGTAGCATCTAATAATTGTCTCTAAAAACTAAATACTGAATAAAAGTACCGAACAACTGAACGATCTATCTATTCTGTGTCACCAGGATCGCGGAGCGGGAAGGGAGGGCGAGAGAGAGGCGGTTCAGGCTACTCGACACAACACAAGCGATGTTATTGAGGCCAGATGGGCACCCGAGTAGGTATGGACATTGGCCAAATGAGAATGTGACTTTGTATAATGATTGTGTACATTGGTGCTTGCCTGGGCCTATTGATGCTTGGAGTGATCTTTTGCTAGAGATGTTGAAAAGGGAGGGCGGGGAAAATCACTAGCTCGAGCAAAAATCTTACTCGTTGTTGTATAAGAAAACGTATTTCAAGGCGTAAAATGTGGCAGGATTAGAAACGACAAGTAATCAGCGCAAAGATTGTTCCATATGAGAATGCTGATTAGCAGGTAAGATTTGTGGGTGAAAAAGATGGTGAGTTCAAGCATTGCTGTTCGGGAAAATTTGGGTCTAACACTATTAAGTTCAAGAAAAAAAAATTTCCTTTTCCTTTTTCCTTCATTTTCTTATTTTGGTTTTCAATTGAAGAAGAAGAAGAAGCAGCTTTTCAATTGTAGATGTTTTTTTTTTTTGGTGAACACATATATGTTGGTAATGTCTTCAGAATGTTGTGCATGGGCCTATTATTTGGATTTGTATTGTGTGGTCATTTATTGGCAAATACAAATTTCAATTCTTTCATGATACATATTGCATATAGCTCATGGGGCTATAACGCGTAATAGAAATGCAAGCATGCGTATGAGTATCATCCATCGCCCATTTCAAACATATCTAATACATGTGTCGAGACCCAAGACGTGGAACACAACTAGGGTCGATAGACCATCCAAGTGAGAATGCGAGTACAACGATATGTTGGTGATGCGTATGAGGTTTTCGTGCATTGGCGAGATTGTTTACGCTAGTAAAAAACAAAAAAACAACTTGCTTCATTGTCTAACTATAAATATCAGCCTCTAAACAACCAAGATTAGATTCTTTAATGTTTATGAATAAAACAATGTTTGTCCTTCGCTCTCCATTTTCAACATTTCGAGCAAAATTTCATTCCAGAGATCGACGGGGCCAGGCAAGCACCAATGAAGACAATCGGGTCTTCGGAGCCTCTCGTGTGGCCAGTGCCCGTATCTGTTTGGGTGACCATCTGGCCTAAGGGCCATCGCCTCGGTAATATTCAACAATCTAAACTTCAAGCCTCTTTCCTCCCCGTTTCTAGCAGCGGTAATCAACTCCTCCATCTGTATCAACAACAATTCCTTTGTAACATCGTCGAACTTTATTTCTTGCCTTGCGAACGGGCTTGTCCGATTACAATCCCCTTCTTCGCCCCACTTGTCTCTATGGTCAACATGTGACTCAGTTATAGTTCTTAAAAAGGTCATCCCTTTAAATTTTGGGTTATCCAAAATAGTCTTGAACATAGTCCGATAGGCCATGCGGAACGCGTAGGACAATTTTTTATCAGTGGCTTGCTCTTTTTCGCAAAGGTGGCACCCTACGTATCTACCTCTTTCGTAGTACAATAATGGCCTCAAGAACCAGTGCCCAGCTGAGATGATCACATAGTCGAAGTCCTCAATATTTGATGCCCAATTTGTGTCGGCCTCGTCTAGGGTGAGGTTCGAGGGAACTTTGGAGTAAACTTCAGTGCCTTGGGTTCTGATCAAATGAGGTGTCCACAAATGAGCTAACGTGAAGTTGTAATCGGTGTAGAACCATCGTTCGGATATTTCCATTACGTATGATATATCTAGTGGCCGTGACACCTGAAAACAAAAAAAAGAAGAAGTTATTTCCAAGAAATAACATTTTTAATTGTTCTTTTAAATTGCGACTCGATTGATTAAGCATGTCAGTCGATTGACGCCTGTTTCCAGGCTAGGATTTTAATTAAGGTTTCGGGTTTATAACATGTGCTGTTTTTTGGATTTTAAGAGTACTTACACTAGTCAATAAGCACAGTAATGATTGCATTTGGTTCCTTGCTAACGAGTCGCCAACAAAAGCCATTGATTTTCCCCTAACAAGCTCTAAGAACCGAGCCGCATCGAACAAAGATAGCTCGCACTCATCGGGTCTCCACCTCCATTTTAGGTAATCGGAGTCCGGTCTTCCAAATTTCATGCAATTTTGTCGGTTATCAATAACACATTTAGTTTCGTTCGTGTAGTAAGGCCCCTCGGGAAAAGGGACCCAATTTCCCGTAAACAAGTTACATTTTTTCCCTATACTTGATTCCTTCGAGCTATTTGTTCTAATCTCTGGTGATTTTGATCGCAGGTCCGGCTTATTCTCTTGATAAATGGAAAAATTAACATCGAACTTAACAGGCTGGAGGAGAAAAGGGGAAATCTTGTGCACATAGGTAGGGATTATCACGAGGAAAATCACGGATAGTAAAATCAATATTGCGTTATTCGTACTTTTTGGAAACACGTTTTTCCAACTATGAAATTGAGCAAAATTAAACTTCATTTGCCCGAAGCATTGCTAGGGTTGGTAACATTTGTTGTTCAAGTCAAGTATTCACATCAACTCTTAGAGTTTCGGTTTCATGGTATTAATGATCTTTAATAAATAAATTATTAATGTGTGCTTATAAATCCAAAATTTAATGTAGATATAACATTTATTACAATCTATCTTGGAAAACAAAAAAAACGTAAAGTAATAACAAACAGAACAATAATGAAGAATAGATCTAGACAAATAGACCCCTATGTTAGCATTTTTCTTATCTGCCATTTCTCAATAATTTCCATTTTTCATATTTATTTTACTATTTCCTCACAACTAGATGTTGTTAAAGCTTGAAATGGTATCATCATGAATTTACTAAATGGATCTTAAGTCCTTGCTTTCACTTTGAGTTTCTTAGACTTAATTCATCCCAAGAGTTTCACGATCGAGAGACACTACAAGAAATGAAAAAAA
>MKEJ01053412.1:0-10920 GCA_001753735.1 Embelia ribes | reverse complement strand
ATTCTTAGACTCTAATTGTGATAAAAATGCAATATGATTAAAAATATTATGCAAAGAAGAACGAGTCCTTAAACTATAATCGGAGTTAATGATGATTTGATCTGGAGGATGGTATGTGTAAAATCTCCATTTCTTTGGCAAGTCGGAGTGCTCCACGATAGGACTTTACAAGTCTTTTTGTAGTTTAATATCTGACAGGATGTCTTAGTTAGTCACTTGATTAGTATCGATAACAATGTACTAGCATGGCCACACAGACCAATATAGCAAACCAATTCTACATATTATTTCATATAAAAGTTTAAAATATTTTAAGATTTTTCGTAAAAATAATGGAACACATACGCAAATACAACCGAGACTATTCCCACCCCCTCTCTTCAATCTGTCCTTTTTACAATTTATTACTACTTCTTTCTATCACTGTTATACAATGTGCGCACTATGCAAAAGATGATAAAGATAGCACAAAGGAAAATAAATTGCATAAAAGAAACATGCAATAAAGAGGAAACAAGAACATGTACCAAATAATTAGTACGCATAAATAGGTCTCGATACTGCCTATTATCCCATCTAGTGCATCTTTTAAAATCATACATGTCAAAATATAGACTATGAACCAAAACAAACCTGCTATCAAAGAGTATCATATGGTGTCAAATATAAGAATCATCGCATTTCATAATTTTCGCATAGAAATATATAAAAATATATATAGGCAATTGCATAACATAATAAAGCAAGTCCAATCACAACCAGTTAGCCTATCATCAACAAATGGCCATTAGTAGCCAAATATCCAAAATACTACCAGTTTTAACAAAAACAAAAAAATTAAAAACAAATAAAGAAAATAAAAGTACCATAATACCCTCACTCGATAAATAAAACTGACCAACAAAAACAAACCAAAACAAACACATCAAATATGAAATAACGACTAGCTCAATACCTAAACTCTAGACTATCTTTATACGTGATGGGCCAAGTAGATCATATGGTCGGTATGGCTCGAGATTCACACATTCCTCTGAATAATAGCAATGTCGTCTCATCTCCTCCATCTCAACCAAACACAATTATCTCATGCTAATCTCCAAAAGTTAGTCCTGCTTCGACTCGACCTGCTACACTCGACTGCTAACATCATCTAACCGCACTCGGCTTTCTCACACCTCACTACGTATCTCACAATCCATTGCCCAAATACCCCTCTAAGAAAATTCCTCGGTTTCTTCTACCTCTGGGGGAACAACTGGTGCAGCTACCGGATTAGGCTCCTCAAACATCTGCCTCTTTGCTATAGCCTATCTCACCATAATTGCATCAATCCATGCCATATTCCTCATTTCAACCCATGTATGATCCTGGAAACTCACTCCATCTTCCCCCATAATCTCCGTAAGAATACCCAAAAATGGAAACCCATACTTCGCTGCTATCGTCACCCCCAAAATCAACTGAGAAATCATAACAAGTGGAATGTAGGAGCATCAATCCTAGTACATACATCATATGCAAATATGGCATATCCACTTCGATATCGTGCATAGACAATATGATATTACTACACACCGCCTTCCTACTGTTATGTACTCCATCTTGAATCACCCCGCCTTTATCTTCTTCTGTGGCGATGCTCCCGGAAGAAGCACCTCCGTCTTTATAGTGCTCGACGAGGGTGCTGGTCTAAGCTGTGTCGGCTGAACCAAACCAAATTTCCTAACAAAAGTATCCGGGGTTATAACAATTCTAATCTTTCTAAGAACGATTACAAATTTCTCTTCACCTTCTTTTTCACTCCACTCTATAGCATTCGCATAAAACTCCTTAACCAACTCAGAGATATATGGCTTATGAAAATCCAGTAACTCAGTTAATTTTGACTACTCCGTCTTATTTTTTAGTGTAGGGGCATATTCATATAACTTTCATCCCCTTTAAAATGTTCCAATTTCTACCCCCTTTTACCCCCAAACCGCTTATTCTTAAAATCGACAAAGTATTTCTCGATAGCTTGTTGACTCACAAAAATATCCTTATTATAACTAGAACTTGAACCGCCTTTCTTTGACAACCCACTAACGGACCATTTCGTTGCCATTAACCCACAATAAACTAAATCAAGTCAACTCAAAATTTCACCAATTTCAGTTCATAACCACACAGAATATAACAATCGCATTTTACAAAATCAACCTCAAAAGCAAATTATATACACAAATTCAATATACAACTTAATTCAAGCTATAACACAATATATGCCTAATTATTGCAATCAACTCAAAACAAAATTCTTGATACAACCAAACACTTCACACAATTTTTCTCAGAATAATTCCATTTAGTGGTTAATTCTCTTACCTATGCTTAGTGTGTGCCAAATTACCGAGGTTTTATCCTAATTTCTACTGGTTCTCTTTCCCTCAGCAAGCCTTGATTTGGGGTTTGTAGAGGAAGATGAAGATGATGGTAGTTTAGAGGTAATAATGGAGGTAATGATAATTAAAGGAGAAAATTAAAGAAGAACTAAGATGAAAATATGAAAAAAAAAATAAGAGAGGAAAAAAAGAGACACGATTGGATTATTTTTTTCCTAAAATGAAACTTTATGAGAAATGCCACGTGCAACGCACGAATCCCTAGTTGGATCAATCCAACAGCAGTTGGATCGATCCATTTTGCATTTTTAGATTGATCCAACAATTGTTGTATCGATCAGACCTATGGGTATTAGGATTCAACTAAAGCCCCAAAAATAAAAACTAAGGACTAAAATCCCTTCGAAATGACACTAATTACATACTAAACCCTAATTTGTAATCAAAAGTCGAAACATTTTTGAAATTTGGCCCATTTTCGAATGTATGAAATTCCCCTTACCTAAACTGTATATCGTCCCTATGTTCGTAAGTAAGGAGAGGTATTACAAGTTTAAAATGTAGCCCAAAAGGGTAAAACAAAAGAAAACAAATAAAAAAGTTACTTAGGACTCGATATACAACAACAATTGTCCCTATCATCCTTCTTATTCGTAAGACGGGTCGATGAGCCCCATCTTAATGATTGGCTCGTAATAGTTGCCATAATATGGTTTTAAATGATAATCATTAACCTTAAATATTACGGCCTTACTAGCCTTCGGCTCATAAATTTCTTATGTACTATACGAGCCAATATTATTAATGATATAAGGACCACTCTACCACGATTTGAGTTTCCAAGACAGAGTTGTAGTCAAGAATTATATAAGAGAACTTATCCCCTATTGCAAAGGTACGCCTTGTGATATGCTTTTCATGCAAGCTTTTCATTTTAGCTTTGGTTACCTTGGTGTTCTTGTAAGCATCGTTCCTTAACTCTTCAAGATCACGAGATCAAAGCTTGCGACTTTCATTTGCCACTGCCAATGATTCAATACATCGATGTATTGCCCAATATACCTTATGCTCAAGTTCTACCTGAAGGTGGCATGCTTTGCCATAGACAAGTCGATATCATGACATTTCCAAGATTGTTTTGTAGGTTGTCCGATAATCCCATAAGGTGTCAATGAGTCAATCAGACCAATGCTTACGATTGAGATTCACTGTCTTTTCCAGAATGCCATTCACCTTACGATTGGGCAACTCGACTTGGCCACAAGTTTATGGGTGGTAAGTAGTACTAACCTTATGCAGCACTCCATACTTTTTTACCAATACCCGAAAAGGGTGATTGCAAAAGTGTTTCTGGTCATCACTGATAATGGCTTGAGGAGTTCCAAAATAAAAAAATATACACTCGTGCAAGAACTTGACCATAGCCTTGTGGTCATTGGTACGAGTGGGTATCACTCCCAACCTACTTGAAACATTGCCCACTGCTACCAAGATGTATAAATAACCATACAAATTTGGAAATGGCCCCATAAAACCAATGCCTCAACAATAAAAAATCTTGAGAGGAATAATAGCTCTTGAAGCATTTCATTGCACTTCATGAGCTTTCCAAGTTGCTTGCCCCTATCGCAACTTTGGCAATAATTAGATACATTTTTTAACTTAATCGATCAGTACAAACAACTTTAAAGAATCTTCATGGTGGTCTTCTTAGTGGAGAAATGTCCACCACAAGTACCGCCATGGCAATGTTCGATGACACTACTGGTCTATCATCATAAAGATAGCGTCGGACAATCTGGTCGGAACAGTACTTATACAAAAATGGATCATCTCAAACGAAGTGTCGAGCTTTTCGTAGGAATCGCTTCCCATCAGTAGTTGACCAATGAGGGAAAATGACTCTCGTGACAAGATAATTTGCCAAATTAGTGAACTAAGGAATATCCTAAGCACTTATTGCATATAACTGCTCATTAGAAAAGTGCTCGAAGATGGAGAAAAGTTGTTATCAATGGATTGATTGGTCAGGCTAGATGGGTAACCTACAACAACGTTTTCCACTCTTTTTTTGCCATGAATTGTGAGGTCAAACTCTTGAAGAAATAAGATCCATCACAAAAGTCTTGGGTTTGCCTCCTTTTTGTAAGGAGGTACTTAAGAGTTGCATGATCTATAAAGACAGTCATCTGCGAACCAATGATATAAGAGTGAAACTTATCAAGCTTAAATACGACAACAAATAACTCTTTCTCAGTGGTTGTATAGTTGACCTGGGCATTATTCAATGACCGGCTCATGTACTAAATAACATATGGCTTTTTGTTCGTGTGATGTCGTAAAGCCTCCCCAACTGCATAGTTGCTTATGTCACACATGAGCTCAAAAGGTAAGGACCAGTCCAAGGGCAGCATAATCAAGGTGAAGATCAACAGTTGTTTCAATGTGTCGAAAACCTTTTGGTATTCATTCATCTACCCAAGGGGAGTTTGCTAAAAGAAGATGACACAAAAGCTTAACAATGGTATTAAACGATTGAATAAAAGTCAATAAAACCAGCGTGGCCAAAAAATGATCTCACGACCTGCACCGAGGTTGGGGGTAGCAGTTTCTCAATAAGCTTGACTAAAGACCTATCCACATCAATCTCTCTCGATGAAACAATATGTTTTAGAATAATACCTTGTGTCACCATGAAGTGACACTTTTCCCAGTTCAACACTAGATTTGTGTCCTCACATCTTTAGAGGATGTGCTCGAGATTTGCAAAATACTAGTCATAGTTGTCTCTGTAAATAGAGTAATCATCTATGAACACCTCTAGTATTTGCTCTACCTTATCACAGAAGATACTCATCATACATTGCTAAAAAATAGTAGGTGCATTGTATAGAACAAAAGGTATACACCGATAAGCAAAAGAACCGACAGGACATGTGAAGGTATTCTTTTCTTGGTCGTCGTATGCAATCTTGATTTGATTATACCTAGAGTAACCATTGAGAAAACAGTAGTACGCATGACCTATCACTCTTTCAAGGATTTGGTCTAAGAAATGAAAACGAAAGTGATCTTTCTTGGTCACTATATTCAACCGTTGATAATCAATGCACGTCCTCTAACCCGTTTGGATACGTGTTGGAATCAGTTCATTTTTCTCATTAGCAACTACAGTGACCCCAAATTTCTTGGACACCACTTAGGTTGGATATAAAATGCATGTGCTCAAGAATTTGATAACCCCACATTCACCACCTCTTTCTTGATTGGATTTAACTTTCGTTACATATGACATACCAGTTTGACATCCTCTTTGAGGTATATCCCGTGGATGCAAATCAAAGGACTGATTCCTTTCACATCTGATATAGATCGTCCAATTGCTCAGCTATGCTTCTTAAGTACATCCAACAAAGCATTTTCCTATAGCAATGTAAGAGCAGCGGAAATAACCATAGGAAAAGCTTCGCCTTTACTTAGGAAAGCATATTTCAGCTCCTAAGGAAAAGACTTTCTTTCGGGGGTAGGGGCCCTTTTTATCCGAAGGAACATCCTTGATGTTAGGCTTCACGATAGGCTCAATTTTGAGGTCCCACCCCTAAGTACACCCCCTAATAGTACTGAGAAATTCACAATCACTCCGCTCTGACATCTCACCTAACAACTCCCCATAATAATTACCTACTCTCCACCTCCTATCTCAACCTCAAAATATTCCTCCCTTAGTGTGTCAACTAAGTCAATCATCTAAAAAATGTCACCCTCATTCCTATGTTGCTTGGGAAGAAAGAAAACATTCATTTGTCCTTTCATATTAAACCAAATGACAATTTCAGAATTCCATTCCTACAATTAATTACTGCATTGAATGTAGCTAAGAATGGTCTATCTAAAATAATTGGGATTTGCTTAGAGGGGTCTGTAACTACCTGCATATCTAACACCACAAAATCAATGGGGAAGTAAAATGTTTCTACCTAAACTAAGACATCCTCGATTACTTCCCTAGGTACCTTAAAGGAACGATCAACCATTTGATAGATAGATCGGGTTGGTTTGAGTTCCCCTAATCCCAATTTTTTATAAACAGTGTATGGAGTAAGTTCACACTAGCACCTAAGTCTAACAAGGTTCTGTTGATCTTACAATCAACAATCACTTTGGGAATCATAGTGCTTCCTGGATCTTTATACTTAATTGGCATGTATAGATTGATAATAGCACTCACTTGTTCAGTGAAAAAAGCCCATTCCTTGACATTCAAACTCCATTTAATAGTGCATAATTCTTTTAGTATTTTACATATGACGGAATCTATTTTATGGCATCTAATAGTGGTATTCTAATTATTATTTGTTGTAGGATTTCGAAGACTTCTTTATTAGACACACTCTTTTTAGGTTGAGATAGCCTTTGCGGGAAATGCGGCCTCAGTTTATACTTTACAAACTCATCCTATTCACTATTGACTCCAATGATTTTTTCATTCTCAACTTCTTGCATAAGCCCTTTGGATGGTTTATCGGGGATTAACTCAGTATGGGGCATTACAAAAGTATTTTGAAATTGATTAGGATCAACTTTTAGATCAATCCAACATTTGTTGGATTGACCGGAGCCACTGGAATTTTGGGGGTCTTCACCCCTCTTTGGAATTTTCTTTCCACTTCTCAGCATAGTTACAACATTTGCTTGATCTATTGATCCGGATCCCTAAGAATGTGCATCTACAAAATGTACCAATTTCGGCGGGTGTGGCTCGGGTTGCGCCTGCAACTTATCTTTTCTGGACTTGCTAACAATTTTATTCATTTCTCTTCTATTGAGAGATAATTCTCGAACTTTCTTCGTCAAATCGCGTATATCTCTCTTTATATGTTCCACTCGATGCTCAAGAACCAAAGGTGATTGCTCGAATTGATACTAGTGAGGGCCTACATACTTTTGAGTTGGCCTAGACTGGTAGTTTTGGGGCAAGGATGCCTCATTCCTCTAGTTTTTCCCTTGTTGACCCTACCGCCCAAAATTGGTAACTTGCAAAAAAAGATTGCCTTGACCCGAATTTCGGTACTGTTGTTGATTTGGATACTATGTGGCATGGAACTGAGGGTAGTACATATCCTTCATTAGTGCTACTTGGTAACAATCCTCCATTTTATGTGGCAAAAGCCATATATGACAGGCACTGTTAGAGGGAATATGGTCGCTACCTTTCCTAATTCCATAACTTATAATTTCTTTTGCAACGCGACGTACTTTGATTTCCCTTTATCTGTTTCATCAAAGAACTGCCAAATCTCACCAGTGCTTTTTTCAAATAAATTTCCACTGCACATAGTAGATATAGTCTTTTTGACAGTTATCATAACCGTTATGCGGACACAAAATCAAGAGATCTCTAAAGCGTTTAGAGGATTGATAGAACTTTTCAGATGGGGAGGAAATAAACTGAGAAATTTACTTTTATAGCGAAGCAATTTATGATTTGAGAAGTAATTATTGAGAAAGATCGTTTGCATCTCTTACCAACTAGCAATAGAGAGGGGTGAAAGAAAGTGAAATCAAGTCTTCGCCTTATTTTTCAGAGCAAAATTGAAAAGGTGCAGGCATACAACATCTTCGTAGACTCTGTCATCTCCAAAGGTAGAATAAATAGCAACAAAGTCATTTACGAGGTTGTATACGCTTTTAGATTCAAACCCGTTAAACTCTAGCAAGCTAGAAAGCATGCTAAGTTTGCACTTAAAATTTCCTTGTGCTTCCGAGAGGATAATGCAAGAAATAATGCTTTTCTTCGACGGATGTAGCACTTGCTCAGAAGGTAAGTCCATTGGATTTACAAGAGTACAAGGATAATACTACGAAGAATGATTATATTGTGGTGGAGGATGAAATGAAGGAGGGTTATTATACTTTTGAGGAACCAGAGGAAGGGATTCTTGAGCTATCAGAAATGCATGACATGTAACCCATTGCTATGGATTAACGTTAACCACTTGCCTTTGTTTTTAAGGTTGTCACCGTGAGTGCCTCCAAAACCAGGGGAAGGCCATGATCATCATCGAGATCAAGATAATCTTGGAGCAGCTTACCCTGGTTGTTATTAATATTTTAATTATTTTGTACTGCAATAGCCAATGGTAGGTGCTCTACTTGATCTTGTCGATTTTTTATGACAGGTGTCGATGGACCTAATTCGGCCTTGGTTTTTAAGAGCCACTTATGCAGTCTAGTAACTTGTGAAATTTTGGGATCCTACTACTTACTATATATAGGAAAAGAAAGGAATGAATAAAATTCATTAAAGAGAATGTGGTTCAACAAAATTTTTAGCACTCTGTTTTGGGAGTCTCCGGCAATGGCGCCAAAATTTAACTGCTCCTAAAACGTACAAATTTTTAACCTAACAAGTACACCAGGAAATGGTGTAGTTTCATCTTGATATGTATCAAGTATCGAACTCAAGAAAATAACTAAAAATGTAGTCTAATAAGTATTTCACTTTATAGAATTTAATTCAGACCTGTCAATTAAGTATATTAACCTCCTCCTAAAATTTCTTGGGTTTCGGTTGATTGAATTGAGAAAAAGAAAACAAACTAATAGCAAAGCAGAAAACATGAATTAACAATATTAATAATAATCTTGACTACATGGGAAATTCAATTAATTAACTTCCTTTCCCTAATTAATCTAATTAATAAGTTATAAAATATTGCCAATCTAGAAAATCATTGATGTGTATAATTTGGTTTACTTCGACCTAGTGTGTCATTGGGTGATTATCGAATACAATAACTACACCTAGGCGATTTATAAGGTACTCACTCAAATAGGTTAAAAACCCTAGATTCTAAACTAATTTAATTTTTAGATTAAATTTATGAAAACATACTCATTCATTAGGGTTAGTAAAATTTCATTAATTCTTCTTCATTCCCTAGGTAAGAATAAAAATCTAGCCTATCATACTAACAATGAAAATAACAATTATTGAATATCAATCCATAACAAAAGATATGAATTCAAGATAAAATTGATCAATAATTAAAACGAGAATACATAAATTAAATGCACAGGATTCAATTATTTCTACCGCTATCACACAAAGAAAACAAATAACTATATGCAATACAAGAATAACAAGAAAAACTAATGAAAAATAAAATAAAACTCACAACTTCTATTAAAATATGAAATCTCCACCAATTCTCAAAAACCGCTACTAGCTTCTAATGATAAAATAAGAGAAAGAATAATGACTAGATAGGAGGTTAGGGTTGTAAAATCCTTTTTGTTTTCTACAATTAATGAAAAAATAAAAATACCCTGAATGAGATAATTCCTAATCAAATTCGGAATAAAATAATAATAGAAATTAAGTGTTACTCTTAAATTCCCGCAGTTGACTAGTCAATAGTAGTGCACTACTTCACGAGAAAATTCATAACTTGTTGTAGAAAATGTTTGCATATATCTAGCAGAGTGCACTTTAAATGAAATAGCAACCTAGTAAATAAAGGTAAATGCCCTGTTTACAAAATACAAAATGAGCTACATGCTCCAACACTGATAATGTATATTACATTTCGTTTTTACTCTAAACATAACATAATCCCACTAATATATAAAATAAATACATCTCACTAAGCCTCCAAATAATACAATATGAATAAGGCTGATACATTAAAAGAAAATCCAAAATACATACTTGGCCAAAAGAAATATATACAATGATGAAAGTCACATTCAATGGTGTTGCTTGCTAGGCTCGATACCTATAGTATAAGTATCTACAAAGTAGAAAATGATGTGTACAAGTTAGTCTCCAAAATAAGGTTATATATGTGATGTTGTGATGTGCCTGCAAGTGTAATATCTATGCCACTGAATAATAATAAAATGCAATGCAAATCCACAAATGCACCATGTACTCACACCCACCTACAAAGACTCACAACTCATGGCTCACTAGAAATTTGAGACTAGTGTCTCTCACTATTTGTAAAAAACTATAGGACTATCTCGTAGAACATATGCTATAATTCTCCAACACTCTTGACGTGATTATAGTGTATCTCTGATCAGGTTTCTCGACTTTCACGGAATATGAAAAATCGACACGGTCCCGAATAAAAATATAAAATGACTCAACCCGCAATGTAGTGCAACTTACAAAAATATCAATTTCTTACTTTAAATCCCACTTTTTAATAATAGTTACTTCATCTTTAATTCTAACAAAAATCCACTTTTCTCGCAATCTCTCATAGGTCTCACTTTCTTACCAATTCTCACCTTTTTGAAAATTTAATTTTCAAAATCTCACATTTTCACTTTGATAAAAATCAATATAAAAAACTCGCTTTTTAACATAAATATGCCAATACTCACTATTATGAAATAAATACATCTCGATTTAATTCTCACATTAAACTCACCTAACATGCTTTCATTCAATCATATTAATTTCTAACATATAAAATTAATATAACATTACTCACAAAAAAAGTATTTAAATTTACCCTAATCACAC
>MKEJ01053409.1:0-13210 GCA_001753735.1 Embelia ribes | reverse complement strand
AATTGGACTATCACCCGAGCCCACATTTTTGGTTGATAGCCTCCAAAAATAGTCGTAATTATCACTAGACATTAATAAAAGTATTTTGCAACTTTTAAAATGGCATTTGAGTACCTAAAACTCAATCTACGTGACTTTACATGATTACTGATGAACTCCGACACAACACCATCTATACCACTTCAAACTGTGAAACCATGTTCTCACATTCATCACAATACCCCGCTACATTCTACAACACATGCATACAATACTAATGCCATAATACATATGCTAATATATGTAAAATGCAACATTTCATACCATACTACGCCAATACAACAATATTCAACATACTTCACACAACACTCTACACACTATGCACAATGCCACGCTATGCATCAACGCAACAAAACTCTATGCTATGTCCACATACTACATAATAATATTATTATAAACATCAATAATATTATTATAAAGCAAAACTTAGCTCGGAATTTTCAGGATGTTAAATTGTCAAATCACAATTGGAATGGATGATAGAGATAGAGAGAGGGAAAGAGATATAGGGATATAGAGATTTGTAAACGTACCTATTTATAGTAACTAAGGAGAGAAAGAGAGTCATCCCAGCGATGCTCTACTAAATTTGCCAGGAAGAGAGGGGGGGGGGGGGGGNNCAGGAATCTGGCTAATTTTGTGGGTAAGGGAAATATACATGTGATATATTGCTGCCTAATAGCAACATTGACTATTAATATAAAAATATTAAAAGTAGCAGTATCAAATTTTACATAATTAATTACTTTACCAACTAATCTTAGATATTAGTGACTAAGGACAATCTTTCTCACTCACAAAGGGATCATACTTAGTGGGAACATTAAACAAGGTGGTCACCAAATCCCTAAATTCTTGCAGTGTAAATAGGTATGATGTAAACTCATTTGTATCAAGCCAAAAAATATTTCAAGAGTTACAATACTAAGAGTTTCTTTCTATAAATTCCTTTATACTCTTCCACTTAAATATTTACCATACTCATAAAATCCTCTTCTTCAAAATACTATTAGTCTAATATTTCCAACAAAATGGTATCAAAGCTATGGTTTGTAATAGAAAATAATGGCTAGTGGAATGCAATCCTACCAATTCCCTTGCCTAACTAAGGAAAATTATGGCATTTGGTCGATGCGCATGAAGGCTCTACTAGGTTCACAAGGTGTATGGAATATGGTAGATAAAGGTTACGAAGTACCCGCCAATGAGAGCTCCTTAAGCCAAAACCAAGAGCTTCGAGAAGACTTGAATGAAGGATCAAAGTGCATTGACACTGATCCATCAATATTTGAATGATAGCCAATTTGAAAACATTGTAGATGTAAGTACTTCAAAGAAGGCATGGGAGATTCTACAAAATGTTTACCGCGGAATTGACAATATGAAGAGGGCACGACTCCAAACTCTAAGAGGTGAATTTGAATATCTTCATATGAAAGAATCCAAGTCCATTTCTGATTAATTTTCTCGAGTTTTGTCAATTGTAAATGATCTTAAAAGGAATAGAGAAAACTTGGATGATACATGATGTTAGAAAACAAATTCTTCGCTCTCTTACTCCAAGTTTTGAGCATGTAGTAGTGGCCATTGAGGAATCAAAATATGTAGACATCATGATAATAGGTCAACTCAATGGCTCTCTATTCACCCATGAAGAAAGAATGATGAAGAAGAAAGTACAAACGTTGTTGGAACAAACTTTTTACACACAACTCACTTGCAAAGAAAGAGAAAAAAGATCCGATAATGGATAAGAATGAGGTCATGGTGATCGTGGTCGAGGTCGAGGTCGAGGGCGAGGAAGAGGAAGAGGTAAAAGGGGTGAAATCACCAATAGTATGAAAAAGAGAAAAGACCAAATTTCAAGGACACAAGAGGTCGTGGAAAAGGCAGATACCAAATATATGAAAAATCTCAAGTAATATGCTGCAATTGTAATAAATATGGTCATTATGCTTCTGAATGCAAAAATACTTACAAAGAAGAAGATAATATTGTAAAGTATGAATTTGATCTCACCTTATTTATGGCTCACGATATAAAAGAATAAGAAGAAAAAGGAAAGAGTTTGTGGGTTCTAAATATGGAAGCAAGCAATCACATGAGTGGTGACAAGACTATGTTCACAGAAATCAAGCTAAAGGAAAAATTACTTTTGAAGATGAATCTAAGGTTCCGATTGAAGAAAAAGGTAATATCATAATCTGCTTGAAAGATGGAAGTCACCAATTTATTTCCAATGTGTATTATATTTCAAATTTTAAAAATAATATTTTAAGTTGGGACAACTTCTAGAAAATGATTGTGATATTCATTTGCAATATCGCAGTCTTTCTCTAAGAAGTCGAGGAAAATTGATAACTCAAGTGCCAATGAAAAAAAAAATTTGGAGATTCAAAATGATGAAACAAAATGTTTGAATGCTTGTTTAAGACATGATTCATGGTTATGGCACTTGAGATATGGACATCTAAATGTTGGTGGCTTAAAATTGTTATCAAGAAAGGAAATAGTGAATATCTTGTCCTTGATAGCAAATCTAGATCAATTGTGTGAAGGATGTCTTCTTACGAAACATACTAGAAAAAGCTTCCCAAAAGAATCCATGTTTGGAGCTCAAGAGCCTTTAGAACTTATTCATATCGATATTTGTGGATCCATTAAACCAAGTTCTTATGGATGGAGTAATTATTTCCTTCTTTTTATTAATGATTACTCTAGAATAACTTGGATTTATTTTCTAGAGGAAAAATCTAAAGTATTCTATGCTTTTAAAAAATTCAAAACTCTTGTTGAAAAAGAAATTGGTCGTGAGATTAAAGCCATAAAATTCGATAGAAGAGATGAATTCAATTCGAACAAATTTAAAGAGTTTTGAGAAAATAATGGGATTCATTGTCCACTGATGGTTCCCCATTCGCCACAATAAAATGGATTGGCAGAAAGAAAAAATATAAATTCTTGAGATGGCTAGAAGTATACTACAGAGCAAGAAAATGTCCAAAGAATTTGGGCTGAAGCAGTAGATTGTGAAGTTTCTCTTTCCAATCTGTGTCCCACTAAAGTTGTTGACAATAGGACTCCACAAGAAGCATGGTTGCTCATTTTGTGGAAGTGTTGCATATATATCGTTATACTTTCCACTTGTGAAACCAAGTATGTTACCACTACATGTTGTGTTTGTCATGCTATTTGGCTAAGGAACTTGTTAAAAGAATTACACACACCATAAGACAAAGCGACGGTGATATTTATGGATAAAAAGTCCGCTATAACACTTGCTAAAAATTCCATATTTCATGATTGAGGCAAACATGTTGATACACACTATCACTTCATTTGGGAATGCATTAGAAGAAAATAAGTTCAATTAAAGTTCACTCAATCACAAGACCAAGTTACAGATATTCTCACAAAGCCACTTATGCATGAAGACTTTTGAAGGTTGTGATTGCTTGGTATGAGTAGAACAATTTTAAGGGTGGATGTTTAAGAGTAAACTTAGTCAATAATATTGGGTTTACAATAGTAATAAAGTATTGGGTATATTTGTAATGATTGTATCTATATTTTGGCCCATGTAGAGAAATCTAAATCTAGAAGTCTCCACATCTAGAAGCATTCTAGAATGAGTATAGAACTTATATAGAAGTTTTCTACAACTTGCTAGTTGACTTCATTAATAATATAGAAGTTCTCTAGAACTTGTTAGTTGACTTCATTAATTATGTATCAAACCAAAAAATATTTCAAGAATTATAATACAAAGAGCTCTTTTTTATTTATTTATGAATTCCTCTATGCTTTTCTGCTTAAATACTTAGCCTATTCATAAAATTCCCTACCTCCAAACACTACTAGCCTAATATTTCCAACACACCCTTGTCTTGTATATGAGACACAACAGAATATTTTAAAGTAGCAGAAAAATAAATCAATGTCAAAAAGTAGCAGATATGGTTAATATAAACTTAACAAACTAAATCGATCTTAATTATTTTTGTGCTATTTCTTAAAGTAACGAGCACAAGTGCCTATCAAAAGTTCTAGTGCCATCATACAGACAATGAGTTAATAAGAATAGGCTTTACAAGCATCCAAAAATATTTTTTTTGAAGAACTACTTATGTGCATTGAAATTTTATGAGTACATCAATCTATACCGAGTTATTTCTTATTCAAATAAATATTCTATTGTACCAAATTGATACTGGTCAAATGTGAAGAACACAACCCTTATACTGGGCCACTTCAAAAAAATACACACCAATTTGGAAAAACCATGTCAGTGAATGTTCCTTATATTTAATGTTGACAGTGTTAGAAATGGAGGCTAATTTTGTATACGAGAGTTCTGACAAGATGCATAGTTATTTAAGATTGCTTGGGATTGAGGTTGGGTTCGAAAATAATTATAAGAGGTAAATAAATGATTTTTATGATGCTACAACATATACAGATCGATTAGAGAAGTTACAGGTGATCAATCGCTCAAACGAGCTTTTGTAGAATTTTGGACAAAGGTTTCCAATCATGGAGTTATGTTTGATCGATCGCTTAGCAGTGGGCCTAATTTCATGATGGACTTTTTTATTTATTTCCTATTTGGTCTTTTCCTAGTTCTAACACATTATAAACATACGAAAAACCTAGGGTTTGAGAGAGAAACAACTTGGAGACTTATCCTAATGTTGTATGAAAATTAATTTAGTGTGCACACTTGATCTTATCTTACTGGTTAATCAAATAATGCCCGTGACACTGTTGATGAGCCATTATTGGTGAACTATGTTATAAGCTTTTGTGTGCTCTTTATTTCTTGATTACTTTCTTACCTAAATCAGATATAAATTCCATATTGATGTTGGGTGTAATATTGATATCGATCAATAGTCACAACAAGTGGTATCAGAGCATTGATAATGCAGAACTAAATATAGAAAATTAATAAAAAGTAAACTCAGAATTATGAGAGAAAGAAAAGGAAGATAAGAAGAAGGGAGAGAGAGTAAGCAAATAATATTTTCAATATTCAATCCAATAATCAAGAGTGCCAAAACAAATCTGACAAGCTCCTTTATTTATAGGTAAAAATATAACGACAAAAGAAATAACTATCTAAATAAAAAGTAAATAAATACCTAAATGGAAAAGGGAATAAAAACATAATATGAAGTTTCCAAATAACTAACTTGTTCGTAATCAAATAAAATAAATTATTCTCAACTAATTATTCTTGAATCTTCGAGAATAGAATTTCCCATAACAACGATCCCCATCATTTATTCTCCACTGAAAATAACTCTTCTCTGCAGAGTGATGCTGCATATAGGTATCCAAAAGATTGGAATCCAACTAGCTAAACTAAGTCTCGATAATCCACGTATCATCAATGTTCGAGCGATCCTTCCAACGAACTAGGTAGAGATGAAAAACCATCATTACTAGAACATACATTCTCAGTGGAAGGCAGAGAATAGGGGTGGAAACGGGTGTTGAAGGACATGTACTTGCAAAAAGATTAGGGGACAAAAAAAAAGGCTCAAAAGTGCCATGGTAAGGAAATAGATCCTCAACATTGAAAATCGAACTACTATTCATAGTTGCAAGCAATTCAATGAAATATACATTTGGTCCAAGTTTTTGTAAGATACTAAAAGGGCCAGTGGAGCGAGCATGCAACTTTTTAAAAAAGTTTTTAGGAAAAAGCTTCGAATGCACACGAACCATAACAAAATCACATTCCTTAATGTCAACTTTCCTACAATGCACATCAGAAGCAAATTTATAAGATGTATTATTCATATTAATGTTTCTTCTAATATTGGCATGAAGATCATGAATATGAGTAGCAAAAGAATTGGCCAAAGCTGTGGGACGAGCATCGATAGGCAAAGGAACCAAGTTAATAGATTGGTGAGGGATGAACCCATGCACAATCACAGAGGGATTCTTACCTGTAGAGCATTTAACATAACTATTATACGCAAACTCAGTTATGGATAAGACTAAATCCCAAGTCTCAAGCTTATCACCAACTATATGATGAAGCATATCTTATAACCTACAATTAACCACTTCTGTTTGTCCATTAGTTTGGGAGTGGATTTAGAAGAAAATTTTACAGTTGTGCCAAATAACTTCAAAAGTGTCTTCTGAAAGTAATTAATGAAATTGACATTACAACCAGTCATTATTAACATAGGCAACCCATAAAGACAGACGATCTCGCAAAAAAACAACTTTGCAGCATGTGAAGCATTTGCGGTCTTAGCACATGGAATAAAATGCCCCATCTTAGAAAACCTATCCATAAATACCAAGATAGAATCATAACCTCTGCTCGTCTTAGGTAGACCAAGGACAAAATCCATGCTAACATCTTTCTACAGTTTGTGAGGGACAAGTAAGGGCATGTATAAAGGTATATGCGACACTGTGAAACAATATAAGGAACATTCTTTTTTAGTAAAGGCCAGTATAACCTATCTTCAACTAAGGCAATGGTTTTATTGCGACCAAAATGTCCTGCAAGTAGAAGTAGGAGAAATGCAAAGCTTAGAAGCTCGAAATAAGTAACCATTGCGAACAAAGAAGTCCACATACTCATAATGATTACCATTACAAACATCCTCGAAGATGATCCAAAAGTCTGGACAGGTAGCATTTTCATCCTTCAGCCTTTTGAGTCTTACAATGTGAACACTAACAGATTGGAAGATGAAAATAACATGACTAAGGGAATCTGTAGGCCTATTTTCTATGCCAGCACGATGGTTGAAACGGGTCACTGGCTAACCTGGTTTGGTTCACGGGCCATTGGTACAATCGAAATGGTTCACAGGTCGCCGGTTCAACCCGACGCATGTCACGCACGCGTGCGACTGAGCTCACATGTCTTCTTCCTCTTGCCACGTATGAGGCGCGTAAGCCTACGCGCAGTAACTTTGGGCCGTATGTGAGATTCACCCCAAGCTTAGAATGACTTGATTTTCGCACCAAAATTCTCGATTTGGAATGAAAATTCCAATTATAGGCTCAAATCTAATTTTCGAACAAAGTTCAAAATTCACAATTGAGCAAAAAATGAAAAATCCGGCCAACTCCGGTTCTGATACCACTTGTTGGGGGTGCAAAAAATTAGAAAACCAAAAATAACGATGTCATATTTTACGTAGTTTAGCCAATTGTGCCTACATCCACAGAGATGAGTTAAAATTTTATTATAAAAATCACTCAAAGAGGAGCACAAAATTTTCATACAATTTTGTTACTCACTTCACAACTCTCACAGAGCAAATAGTGCTCCCATTTTTTCACACTTTTATTCTGTTGTGTTTTAAGTTTGTTTGGTATGTATTTCAACTCTTCCAAATTTACATATATATATTTACACTATGGCGTGATTCACACCACAAAAGTAACGTGAACAACACCAAAGTTAGTAGGTGTGAATAATTGGTGCCATTCAATATGGCTCATCATAATATTTTATAATTTGAACTTCCTCCCCATTAGAAGAAAAGCTAGATTTCGTCCTTATAGTGAAGAAATGAAATCGTTTAATTTATTTTTATTTTTTAATTTTCTATTCACCTATTTCGCTGTTTTAGAACTTACATGAATTGTGAAAAAAAATTAAGATATAGAAAAGGTGAAACATATATATTAATTTAACTGGTTTGGCACACTATTAATATGGTCAAACTGAATAAGAACAAGAAAAAATTATAGACCGTAACATGTTAACCTCAACATGAGGAAATAGATAAGTGAAACTTGACAATTAAAGACTGAAATTAAGTTAATGAAATCAAAGATATATAAGTAATATATAAGTAATAAATAAGTAATATATTTCTAATTTATTAGTTAACAAAAAATTGAAAAACTAAGTACCTCAACGAACCTATAGTATATGAATCCATCACTATTCTAGTTTTTAACATGCTTTCAACATTGTATTTATGGGAATAGACATTTTTTACATTTTAAAGGAACGTTGATATTGTGGGAGTTATAAAAACATAAAAGAGACCTTATTGTTAGGGGAGTTATGAAAATGAAGAGACAGCAACTAAACGAACGGGTGAAGTGTACAATTTCATATTATTAAATTGTTCTTTTGTTGGATATAAATGGCCAATACAATGGAGGATCGTTTACATTTTTACCCATAATTACTTGTCGTACACAGGTTTGAAATAAAGGATAGTTTAGTGATATATATATATATATATATATAAGAAACTCATTTATAGTTCAGCTTTTGTGTAACATTTTTACAAAACTCATCATCTCCCCTGCCTCTTGAGTTAACAATTGCTCTCTATAAATTCATTTCCAATTCACAATTTCTATTCACCATCAGTTACTACCTTTCCGCCTAAAAAAAAATAAAAATAAAAATAAACCTATCTTGTGTTTTATAATGGCTCTCAAACCCCTAGTGCTTCTCGTGATTGCGGTCGCATGTTTAGTAACAAACCCAACAAGTGCAGCGAGAGAACTCAACTTAGCGGCGAGGCTGCAGGCTCAGGGGGGCCTGATGGAGTGCTGGGATGCGCTGTGGGAGATAAAGTCATGCTCGAACGAGATCGTTCTCTTCTTCATGAATGGGTCCATCGACATAGGCCCGGCTTGCTGCAAAGGCATCAACACCATTACGCACAACTGCTGGCCTGCGATGCTCTCCTCCATCGGCTTCACAGTTGAGGAGACGGACGTCCTGCGTGGATACTGCGACTCGTCGTTTTCCTTGCCACCCACCTCTGCGGGCCCCACTGTGGGTCCTGTGGCAGCGGCTGAGTCGAACGTTATGGCTTAAGTTTTGTTTTATTAGTATTGGGAATAAAGATTGTATGTTTTCTAAGATGTCACGTAGTACGTTAAATCCACAATTCTTAATGATGATGAATATATATAATTGAAAAATAAGATTGTGTTAAGTATTTCTTTTTAATATTTGTATATCTATTTATTAAAATGAGTTTTGCTTTGTGTTGGTTACTTGTTGATTTTGGATTTCTATCGGCATGTATTATGGCAAGCGTAAGTTACATGTCACTATACTAAAAATAATGTTTCAACGAATCAACATATTTTTTGCGAGGAGTGGCAAACTCTCACGAGCTAATCCCGAGGCGCTCTTAAAATTTTCATGAAGGAAAACACGAATAGTCGTTGACATTTGCTAGAAGAAATTAAAATTTAAGCCGAAGAATTAATTTTTTCATAAACAGTATAACCATTTTTAAACCGTCCGATGGTTAAAAGTGTTATGTGAGAGGCTCAACTTAACCTCCCTTCAATGGAACAAATCTATTATGACCAAACTTTGAGAATATCAAATGAAGAAAAGAGGTAACATGGATATTCATTTAAGTAGAATACTCTATTTTGGTTTTATTGTTATACTAATAGAGTTCAAATAAACATTGCAAATTACTTCAATCAAAACAAGGTTTGTGCTTAAAAATCCCAATGTATTTCACCATATAAACGTGGCTTTTATAAACCCTTCAATTAAACCTGGCGAAAATTTTTACCTAGTGTAGTTGGTACGAACCTCATGCGAAGAATTGTATTTTCTCATTAGCTAATTATGTGGATCGACTATGATGAGGCGAATCGTATATTCTCACTATGTCAAAGTGTCACGATGTGCTCCCCGAACTTGCATGTTTCGGTGCAGAGACATAACTGCCTTGCACATGGGTTGAGTTCGCTTCGAATCATAAAGATTAATTGGATCTTACCATCTTCAGTCGGAGAACATTTTCAGTATAGTGTGAAATTTAAAGACGGAAAAATAATTCCATATTGCATAAGAATGAATCTTGTGGACAGAACTATGAGGAACCACTATGTGATTAATAGCAAAGACCGTCCCAATTGATACTCCATTTACCTACAAATAATTGGATAACACATTTTTTAGAAGGATCGTAAAATACAATATTTTAAGATGTAATAAAAGGATCAAATTTATTCTCATGTTATATTCAAAAATAGAAATTTGATATTTTTGTTATCTCAAAATATTAAATTACTATATTTTAAGTTCTTCTAAAAAAATGTAATATTTAATTATTTGTGAACGGAGGGAGTAATATATATTATAACATGTAGTCCCACTTAGTTGGGCACATGGTTTAATCTAGAGGTTTACACGGTCCAAATTGGATCGGTTCAATGCCAAATCGGGGACCGATTCATTTATGATCGGTTCCATCATTTTGTAATTGGGAATGCCTTGTTCAATTCGGTTCGGTTGAATTGGTCATTCACGGATCGATTCGGATTCGGTCCGGTTATTGATTCTACCATAATGGTTTTGAATCAATTAAGATTAGTTCTAGAACACGATTCTTTTAATATTAAAACCAATATCAAATTCAAATTATTTTAATTTTTGTTAATAACTAAAATTTAATATATAGATTGATTGTTCACCAAGAAACCATAAGTTCATCTACTTCTACAAATAATAAATCTGGTTTTATTAAATAAATAAAATGATATCAAAGTCAATAATCTTATATATATATATATATATATATATATTAATAATGTTTACTACTAACTCTCATATTGAGTATCATTATAATTTACTAGTATCATTTACTTCATATGTTTAAATTATCAAAATAAGAAAATTAAATAAGAATACATAATTGAAAAAAAAATTTATTAAGAATGTATTGTTGTTGTTGGCTATAGGTTGTAGCAATTCTATTGTCTCTACATGATTTTGTTACCATACATGTAGTGCATGATAATGAGTTATCTATAGATACATAATTTTCATTTTGATGCAATATATTGAAATTATATTAATTCTATTTGATTTGTTAACTTCACATTTATTAGAACGAGCATAAAACTAAAAATAATTGTGCAATAACAATGCAAAAATATGACTGTAACCATATTAAGAGTAGTTGTCTAACATTAAATATTAATAAATAATTTTGTTTAGGTTAGTCCCAGTCCAAGTATATGTTTGGATCGATTCAGTTCTGATGAGAAAAATGCTAGCTATTTCGAGGCTTACACCGTAATTTATGGATGGACCATTTTGATGCCGGATCAATAACAAATCAATTAATATTTATCTTTTAAAGTTCAATTTATGTCGGATTAGTTTTCGGTTGCTGGATTCTTGCATAGCCATAATCATTTATACGCTTTTGCAAGTGATGATCAGGTGCTTCCAATTGAGAGATAGGAAGAGAGAGGGAGGCATGTGTTTAAGATAAGAATGTTTCTAACCAATTTTCCACTCCAAAAACGCGCCACCCCAAACTATATATACAAAACGGAAAATATCTACATTCCAAACTAACTCTCTCACCTTTTTTTAAGGATCCGTAACTATAAACATAACACCCTATTCATTTGCAAAATCAGCCTCACCATCTTTTTTTAGGTGTCTCTTTTGCATTCCCGGCCAATTTTTTCTCCAACTCCCTCAACAATTAGCATGCCTGCTCAAGTGACAATGCACGAAAAAACCCGCCAAGGAAATCAAGCAATGAGCGGCGATAGCTTCTCGTTTGATACTCCTAAAAGGCAATCTTCATCCATATTCTATTTCGTACATTAATTATTTTCTTAATTCCATTTATTTGTCTACAACTCTACACATGTTGGTGGCCACGTATGGAAGTAAAATAATTTAGCAATGATATGTTCTTGCATTATAGTCTCTAACCGCATATTAATTAATTTGATCATTTCATCAATCTATTAAGTAGAGTATTTATTAATTGTATATTTTCTTTTTGCAAGAAAGTATGCAAAGATTCGTAACAACAATTGCATTTGTTAACTATCTGAATAACTAAACTTTTGTAGGACTTGTTAAATTATGATGCATTAAAAGATCTCATGCTTAATTAATCCATTGGGAGGCCAACTATATTATGTGATATGTATCTCATCAAGTCTATACTTAAATACCATCGGTAAATGGAAGAAAACAATTACAAAGAAAGGAAAACATAATTGGTTATAATGTGTAAGAGAATAAGTTATACAACGCCTTGTAATTATCCGTCGAAATTGAGCAAGATTTATGTTCTAAAAATAGTTTATATGATACAGATTGGAAGGAAAAGTTGTTATTGTAACTGGTGGTGCTAGAGGCATTGGCGAGGCCACGGTGAGGCTCTTTGTAAAGCATGGGGCTTAAGTAGTAATTGCAGATATCAAAGATTCGATTGGCTCTACTCTAGCCACCTCGTTATCTCCTTTGGCCATTTTCATCCACTGCGATGTAACCCAAAAACAAGATATCCAAAATCTAATCAACTAATCAATCATCCATTTCGGAAAGCTAGACAGTCTATTCAAATGCTGGGGTCCTCGGCAACCAATCGAAAAAAAAGAGCATAATGAATTTCGACCACAAAGAGTACGATAAAATCATGTGCGTAAACGTGAAAGGTGCGGCTCTGGGGATGAAACGCACGGCTCATGCAATGGCAGCACAAAAGAGCAGTTGCATCATATCCACTGCCAGTGTTGCGGGCTTTATGGGCGGGCTCGGGCTTTTCACTTACACGATGTCTAAACGCGCGCTTATAGGGTTGACGAAAAACACGGCGTGTGAGTTGGGCAAGTATGGGATTAGGGTTAATTGTATATCTTCATTTGGGGTTGCTACTACCATGCTTTTGAATGCATGGGGAGAAGAATGTGAGGGTGTGGAAATAGGGGGAATTGGAGTGGAAGAAGTGGAGAAATTGGAGGATATGGTTAGAAATTTGGGTAATTTAAAAAAATGTGACATTAAGGGCTGAGGATGTAGCTGAGGTAGAACTTTATCTTGCTAGCGATGAGTCAAGGTATGTGACTGGTCACAACTTTGTTGTGGATGGCGGCTATACTACCTCTTGGAATTGTATAGGCTTGTAAGAATATAAGTCACTTATTTATTTGATTTTAATTTGGTTTTAAGATTGAAATATTTCTCTAATGAAATGTTATTAACCAAGGTTTATACATATATATTTAACTTTTTAAAGATTATGACCTAGTTAAGTATGACACGAAATTCACAGGATATGCTTTCCTTTCTTCTTTATTTGGTTCGATGTGTTAGTTTACGAACTAATAATAATATAATAAAAGACAGAAATATAAATAGAAGTGAGACCAAATAGAT
>MKEJ01053406.1:0-10416 GCA_001753735.1 Embelia ribes | reverse complement strand
ATATATGTATGGGTAGTGGTATACATATATGAGATAATTATTTATATATATATATATATATATATATATATTGTAGCATACCTATATATTATATATCTATATTCGTGGCACATTCGCGTTGGAGTCGTGGGTATTCATGGTATTGTTGGCGTGTCATGGCATGTTGGTGCTTTGTGGAGCATTCGTGACTTTCGCATCATATTAAAGACAATACCTATTTTATAGCACGCATCATATTACGTAGTGTTTATTTAAAATAAAGAATAAATAAAGTGATTTTTCAAATGTAGAGAACCAAAAAACATTACTTAAATCAAATTCTCTCTCCTCCCATACATGGCTTTTTCTCTATGTTCCCAATTAGTTGTATCAAAATCAATATTTTATCCAATTTTTCTTTCTCTTTTTTTTCTAATTAAATTCGTCAAATATATTTTTTCATGTTATAAATCGAATTAAAACTTATAAAATAAACTTCAATAAGATATCCATATTGATATGCAAATTTAATAAATTTTAATGAAAAATTAGCATAAAAAAATATTTGGTTATAAATATAAAATTTAAATATAATTATTAGAACAAATAGGTGGTGTGGTACGTATATATACGAAGGATAGAAAAATCAATTTAAAAAATCATAGTAAAAGCGTCATATCTAGTACGAGGAGTTTCTTTATCATATTTATCAATTCCTCCACGGGCACTGAAATAAGAATGACATATCGATCATGCCATGAAATGGGTGATCATCTATTTTAAATTTTAAATTTATATGATTTATTTTTAGATTTTATGAAAATCAAATGGAGGAAGGGGGAGAGACAGTGAGAGTGTGTGATAATATTTGGATTTTATATAATAGATGTCGCGGCTTTATATAATAGATATTTGGATTTTTAGTTTTTTGAAAAAGTATTTTGACATCATTTCGATGTTTAATTTTTATTTTAAATTAAATAAATTAAAAATTTTAAGTTGTATGTATTTTTTTTTGTTTTAGTCAAAAATAAATTAGGTTGGTCGACATGGGTGATGGGCATGAACCGTTGATTCTGAGATCAGTAGCTAAAATTAAAAAAAAAATATATTTAATTAAATTATTCTATAGGTGTTATTTTTTTCAAATTTAACCACATTTTTAAAATTTAACAGCCCAAATTTGTCAAACCGCAGCTCTCTCTCTCTCTCACTCTCTCTCTTTCTCGCTAGGCTTCTCCCTCCCTCTCCTCCGTCGCATCCCGTACTCGGTGAGTACTCAGATATAATTAAGCTCATTCGGTTATCACTTAATTACTCACATTGGATTATGATCATTTGGTTGCATCTTTTTAGGCAACACAGGCACGCTTATTTCTCACTTGGAAAAAAAAATAAATTAGTTGTATGCATCTTAAAATTTTAATTTATTTAGGTCAAAATTGCTAATTAAATCAGCTTAAAAACTGAGCCGACGAACAATATCCCATTTTGAAAAAAAAAATTTGACAAGTTATTTGTTTGTTTGGCTGCACCTTTTTAAGCTTAAATTTTTTCTGCTTAAAAATTGTGTTCTTTTACTTTTTTAGGATTTGTTTCATGGTAAATTATGTTTCTTTCTCTAAAATATCTACTAGTATATGAAACTTTTGCATTTGGTTTCACAAGCTTTTCTCTTGTGTAGAAAAAAGCTAGCTTTTTTCTTACAAGTGACAACGAAAGAAACCCTATGTCTTCAATTGCAGCTCAAAATTAATCTAGGGTTTTGCATTAGACCACTTGGAACGGGCTTGCTAAATGGGTGTTTTATCTCATTTAATCTATCAAATAAGATATATTGGAGCACTTTAAGCGTTCCAGATCAGTGTTTGATTGTTACAGTAGATCGTTGAGTGGAAAAATCTAATATACATAATTTCTTTATTAAAAGTATATTTTTTCTACCAAAATTATAAAACCCTAGTTAAGATTGGGGGGAATATTAGTTTTACGTTTTATTTATATGATATGTGAATGTTTTAACAATTTTAAGAAATTTTGTAGAAAGATTGTTGTGTAGAATTTGTGAAATATTGAATTCTGTTAGAGAAATGACTAGATTTAGAAATTAAATGAGAAATACTGGCTGGATTTGTGGACTATCTTTTGACGGCACTTAGTAGGGTCTTGTACAGGGTTTGAGAGAGAGAGAGAGAGATCACATTTGGATTAGATTGTCAATAGCAACTTAAAATTAATATGGTATTTTGCTTAGTTATATGAACTGTATATACCTCTCAGCCATCACATCCCACCTGCAACACGGCCTCAGTGAGTACTGAGCTGTAGTTAGTTGAATTGAATTCTCACTTCATTCACTCACATTTTCATTAGATTGGCAATTGCAACTCAAAGTTAATCTAGGCTTTTGTCTTATTCTCAGGTGTATCAAAATACTTTTACATCTATTTCAAGATGAGTATGGATTTTGAGCAAAAAACAGATTTAAATAACATAAATACGGAGTCGTTGAAGATTCAGGACTTGATTTTCATGCTGAAATCAGCTTTCCAGCCGAAGGATTTTAGTAAGGTTGAAGAGATTCTGTTTGCAAGAGAAAAGAAGATACGTGAAAAGATTGAGCATTGGAAGAGAGAGTATGACTTAATGGAGAAAAAACATGGTGAGGCAATTGTGGGTCAGCTCTTAGTCGACGAAGAGATGAGTAAGTATAAGCGCAAATTGGGTGCCCTGGAAGATCAGGTAACTCGGTTAGAAGAGGACAAGATGCTGGATAGTGAAAAGGTTCGGGTTTTAGATGAAAGAGAGAAGAGGGCTCGGGCTATGTACGAGAAGCTATTGGAGGATTTTGAGAGGGTGGAGAGGGAGAATAGGGATCTGGTGGTGAAGAAGGCAGAGTCCGACTCGGCTAGGGTTAAAGCCGAGAGAGAGCTCGAGAGTGTTAAGAAGAAGAATGGGGAGTTTGATTTGCGGATTACTCGGCTGGAGGGAGAAGTGGAACTGTTGATGAGTCAGCGGCAGAAGAAGTCTAAGGTTGAGAAAGAGGACTCTACGGATGTTACATCTGTGAAAGAAGCCCCAGTTGGAACCAAAAGTGATAATTCGACCAAAGAGGTGATTTCGAATGGGAGAAAAAATGGCAATTCTTCTGCAGGTGCTGATTCGGTGGATACTAGGGCAAATGGGCTGAATGTGTCTGGTATGGTATAACTCCTTTGTTATCATTGTTTACTTCAATTGTTTCAGTTTATTGATTGATAGTAAACCAACATTACATTTACACAAACGGTCTCCCAATGCGTAGCATTGTTGCAATAGTTTTTAATGCTATTATATATTGTGGAACCAGTGTTTACATGTCTCTTTACGTCATCTAACAGTTTTTACTAACGGTTGCTCGTTAATATCAGCCACTTATCATGTAATGAATGCTTAAAATGATATCTTTGCCCAAGATTGTGTAAAATGACGTAAATCGACTCAGGATGCTGGTATGATTAAATTCACTTCCTGTATTTGGTTCTAGTTAAAAATTCTCTGTTTATCAATATATCTTACACTGACAATACACGGATATGTAACTGTTTTTTTTTTCAACAGACAGTCTAAGATTGCAAGTGTTATATTTGGTTCTACTTAAATATTTTCTGTTTATAGAATATATAGAATAATGTTTCCCTTTCTTCATGTGTATGGGAAGGACAGTTCATTTTCTTTACAGCTTATTGTTGCGTTTTGACGTTATTTTTGTTGTGTAAGTGCAATCTGGTGCCTTCATTGAAATAATTTAAACTACTCAAATGGTAATTTACCCCAATGCCTGGCTTTCAACAATGGTGTTCTGGTGACTCAGTTTCAGGGACTGCTTAGAGCAACATGATAAAATTTTCTGATGAAAACATTGCTAAACCCTGTGTTCATACTCATTTCTTATTTTCTACGCTATAGGAGAAGTGCAAACCAGAAACCTTTTCTTATCAGTATTTGCCTGTGTGTTTCAGGTGCAGGTTTTGTTATCAATCCTTGCAGTGAAGGGATACCCATCCGAAACGAGATGGTGGAGAGAGGGAACAGCTCCCTTAGAGAAAAGCACCTGGAGACTGACACAGCTGATAGGAAAGCCGAATCTGAAGTTGTCATTGAACTTAGTGACAGCGATGATGAGAGGCCAAAGCAAGATCAAACTTGCAATGTTCCGATTGTTGCTGTGCCGGATGTTTCTCGGAATGCAGAAGAAATAGAGAATATTATCTCTGAACAACCTGATGGCAGAAATCATAGCACCTCGGGCAGTAAAAGGAAAAGATCACCCTTTGTAGATGCTGGGGAGAGAGTGAATGATTGCGGTGATGATGATGCTTCAGACTGGAGCATTAGCAGCAGTGATTCTGACTCTGGCAGCTGTGACACTAGTACGATAAATGGACTTGTAGCAGAGGGTAGCAAACAAAGACTAGTCTTGCACTAAGGTACGATTGAAAGTAATACTTGGATTGTT
This sequence comes from Embelia ribes, assembly GCA_001753735.1. NCBI lineage: Eukaryota > Viridiplantae > Streptophyta > Magnoliopsida > Ericales > Primulaceae > Embelia > Embelia ribes. The sequence continues at coordinate 5,939 of MKEJ01053406.1, read as the reverse complement.
GTTCTTTTTCGTCCTTTTATTTTTTATTTTTATTTTTTGTGTTTGCAAATAATAGCATCTATACATGAGTCTTTTACTATCAAATTTTGTATCTTGTATGATAACACATCTTGCAATGCCACCCTTAAGAACGCAATGCTTGCTTATATGCTATTCATTCAGCTGACCCAACTCTCTGTTTTAACTTCTGAAAGAATCAAAGTTGATATAGCTTTGCTTCTTTGTACTAATTACACAAACCTGCATTATGCATGATATGCTTTTCTTCTTTTCCCTATTTCTGTACTTTTGAATTTGTAAGAAATGAAGATGTTTTGTCAGCTTAAGACATGCTACTTCTTATATGAGTATACTTCATCTTGGCTAGAGTCGCTAGACAATGTAGTATTAACTTATCTCAGTCAATAAAAATCATCTTAATTGTTAAGGTAGTAGCCTCGGGGTCTTATTAGCTTCCTCAGCGTGAAGTATCCTTTTTATCTTTATTTAGGCCTCCTTCATGGGTTCTCCTCCGAATATATATAAGCAAATCTGAATTTTTTACCCTGTTGCATAGAGAATGAGGCTTGTCTACCCCTTTTTACGGATGAAATTAGATTAGGAATTCAGCTACCACGTGTTTAGTAGGTAATGGCTGCTCATATATGGACAAGGGTGGTTTGTTTTGAGGGTTAAAAACATTTTCTGATAAATTGCTGCTTTTCATGGGACTTTGCCGCTTCGGAGATTGAGTCATAAGGTTTCGTCTATGGTTGAGGTGATTTAGTGTGAATTTGGTTTTCCTTATGGGATGGCTTGAGGAAGCGTTCAATTTATTCAAAGGGTTTGTGTGTCAAAAATTATTGGAGGCGTACTTTATTCCTTTATCGTGTAAAATGATTTAGAGATAGATGTTTGCGTATTATTTACTTGGGCAATAGGCCTTCTCCTTCTCCCTTGGTGCCACCTGTAGAGATTATTAACATATTCCGGATCAATTCACGGAGAGGAATCATAGTATGTTAATTTGAAAAAGGGAACACTTGCAAGAAAGCAAATTTACTTTTACATTAATCATTTCTCGAATCTACCAAGTTACATCAAATTTTAGGCAAAAAAATAACATGGTCTCTCTTTTATAGTTTAAGCTTTAAGTGCGCTATCCTTTACAATGTAATTTGCTTCCTTCAGTTTCTACTTCACATTCTACCATTACGTCATATTTTATTTTCAATTGTTCCACACGTATTAATATTTCGAAAATTGTGTATATTTGCAGATGAGGATCTCTCCGCCTGGAGGGGTTGATTGTAAAGAAGTCTGTTTCACAATTTCCGAAAGTTCTAACATCCATTGTCTTCACGGGGTTTCTAATTATCTCTCATATTTACATAGCTTCCCATGTAGATTACTCAAGTATCTGGAGGTTGTTATATAGATATATTTATTATCTTTTAGTATTTTGAATTTTAGTTGAGTATGTGCGAACCAAAAATAGCTAGATGAGTGTGGCTTTATGCTTATTTTTTATGTTGAAAGTTAACCTCTAAGCTGGTTAAAATATGCTTTGCCTCTGCCGTTGAAATTTCTTTTCCTTTTCCTTAACAGATGCTACTATGTTTAAAATTTGAACTTTTTTGTATGTTATTGTTGATAGAACACCTAAGGGCTTGTTTGGTGAGGGCTTATAAACTGGGGCTTATCGCTTTTTTTTTTTTTTGCTTTTCAGCTAGATGTCATTTGAATAGCAACCTTAAAAAGCTTGGCTTCTAGAATGCACTTGTACATAACGAATACTATGCATCTTAGCCAATGACCACCCGCATTTGTGTTTGAGACTCATAATTTCTTGCAAAACATTCTGAGTGCACGAATTGGAGTAAGGGTGGAGCAAGTCGAGCTGCTCGCCAGCAACTCAAACTCGTCCAGTATTTGGCTCGAGTTAACAAATCGAATAATTCACTATGTTTTGAATCGGATGTATCAAGGTATTCGAATGCAACTCTTTTTCACGAAGCAAGCTCGGTCCGAATAGTTATTGACTGGAGCTCCGACGAACAAATATTTTTTAATATAGAAATAAAGAACATACCACCGTAGGGAACGCATTCCACAGTGCGGGAGACCCATATAGGAACGCATGAAGTTACCACTTCTTTCCTATAAATATATATATATATTTACATATATAAAGCCGTTGTTCCTAAAAAAGATTCGAGGATGAGTCAATTTTTTGCTGGACTTTTTTTTATCCTTCAGCAATTTCAGTAATTACTTATAAGCGCAAAATTAAAAAAAATAGCCCATTATCAACCTAGAACGTGATGAATCTCTCTTCCTTTGTTTATTTCTCGTCTTTTTTCTCTTTGTAAACCTCTTCCTCGACTATCGAATTCCTCTTTTGTGAAACCAATTTGACAAAATTTCACTGCTGGACAGAGAACCCATTTGGTCTCTGATGGCCCCTATTTCTCATTCATTGCGAAGACCGAGTGTGCCATTAAAATATATGTATATATACACCTTTTACATTGTAAGTCACTTTTACTATTCCACATAAATCGTATCGCACACGCATCGCATGTGTCACGGTCGGCTAGCCCCTGTAGACACACCTTATGACTAGCAACATATTATTCATATATTATTGTTAATGCAACGCATTCCCCATATATATTGCGTGTGCGGCGGTGGCTGGTATAAAAAAATAAAAATAAAAACAAGAAAAAACATTCTGGGGCTTTTTTGCTAATTCTAGAAACCCTATGGTACGTGTATGTAAATATATAGAGATCACGAAATTCCTCTGATGTATCCACGACAGAAGATATATATATACATATATATATATATATATATATATATATATATATACACGCAGTAGTGTGTGATTTAACTTGTTCCGAATCAATCGAGATCGGAGAGAGAAGAGAGAGTTGATTCGCAGAGAAACGGGCAAATCCGATCCGTTGATTTAGAGAGAGAAGCGAAGATGAACGACGCAGATGTATCGAAGCAGATCCAGCAGATGGTCAGGTTCATCCGCCAAGAAGCCGAGGAGAAGGCCAACGAGATCTCTGTCTCCGCCGAAGAGGTATCTATTTCCCTTATTATATACATATATACATGTGTGTGTGTGTTTGTATGTATTTGAATTGGACTGCGATTGACGTGGAGATAGGTTTTGGAGGTTAATGGGTTTCTCCTTGTTGAATCTGATTTATGTTTTGCTCTCTCTGTTTGCTTATTAGGGCACTGTTACAGGCCACTTTATATGTATTAAATTTAGAATTGTAATAATCACGTGAGCTTTAAAATCGGGTTACAAGGTAAGGGTGGTGTGTAATCATGTACAAGTGTTTAAATTTATTAGGGCACTGTTACAAGCCACTTTATATGGAATCGTGGCATCTTAACACTCATCCGCACGTGCAGACCGGAGTCCAACTACTTTTAGGAAGGTATTGAACCTGTGGTTTTTATCATCATCGTTCAAGCCTTGAAAATCCCAACAAATTGGGATAGGCTAAATGGAACAAAATAAGATATCGTGTCGGGTTGTTAACGCGTATTTTTCGACGCCGCTTATTCATATTGAAAGCCATTTGCTTGTCCAATATCGTAATACACTTGTCATTTTGTAACACTTGTATCCATGTAGTTAGAGATCTATATATGCCTCTCCTGTCGTTCCCACTCCAATATTTTCGCATTTTCTGATTGGTGCACTTACTAGTCTCCTTCTTACCTGTGCAAATCATCTTAAATAGATTTCTCTCATTATTTTCAATTGGTGTCATTCCTTACGTAGCCAAAATCTCTTCATTTTTAATCCTATCTTTTCTAGTCTTCCCACACATCCATCTCAACATACGCATCTTTACTACACTCATCTTGTGTCTTGGTTGCCCAGCACATATTTCAATAAAATTGGCCATACTGTGGTGTTATAAAATTTTCCTTTTAACCGTAGAGGTATATTACGGTCGCATAAAACTTCAGTCACATTAAACTCCATATACACGTGTAGTTTTTATGAAATAATTTATTTCAATTCCATACTCAAAGATCAATTGTCCCTGTTATCATAATTAAATTACAATTATAACAATCACACGGGTAAAACTAACCTTTATGCTTGTATGTATGTTCAAATGAGAGCCTTTGCATAGTTCTTCATCATGCATTGTGTTATGTATGTACATGGGCTCTCATATCAAGGATGAGCACTTGATAGAATATTAGTCCAAACTATGTGAACCATTAGTGCAATTGACTTCATCCCAAATTATAAGTTTTTCTTCTATTTGAAAAAGGATGTAGAAAAAATTATACTAATACACTCATATTTAATGTAATATCTTTACGATCTCAAAAGAATCTCTATTATTAAATAAGAGTAATAGGAAAATTATTTGTAAAATTAATTACTTCATTTTTTTTTTGAAAAGATTACTCTCCTCATATTTAATAAATTTTCTGTAAAAGTCAGGTAGTCCTATTTTCTGGCATTAAAATTTTATTGTATATATATATATATATATATATATATAGTTCTCTCTCTCTCCACTAAGTTACTACCATCCTGTTCTTCTTCAACTGTTTTTCTTCTTTATGTATATGTCTTTCTCCATTTGCTTGTTGATGATTTGGTGTAATCCTTTTCTTTTTTCTCTTTCTTCGACAACTACTGAACAAAATAATATTCAGATTGATTTTTACCAAAATGACAATAGTGCAAGCTCCATAAGTTCTAATTTTATTAATTACAAGTAGTAACATGCAACTTGACGAGTGGAAACCCTCGGGGATAAATTTAACGGATATGATTAATCCCAGTTTGTGATTGTTGTTTAATGTTAGCTGCTTTTTATTGTAAGTTTTAATGCATGATGTTTGGTAAAAAGGTGAAAATAATTAAAAATCTTCATGTGCTTTTCTAAAGAGGTTTTCTTAGATTGCTTTTAAGAGCACCTTAAATTTATTTTTTACATTCCTTACAAATATCCAATTGTCTTTTTACAAAGATTTCTTTTAATTGTGATATAATTCTCAAAGCAATATTTAAATTTATTTACTAAATAACAGAAATCTATTGTGCTTTACAATTACTTTTAGTTATACTTTAATAATGAATTTTTAAAATAATCAATACGACCACATTTTGAACCTAATTGCGGGGGTTATAAATTTTTTTCATGGGCCAACCCACTGCGTACGAAGAATTGGTCTCCAAACTAATTTTTTTAGGTTTTTTTGTTTGCCAAACATTCTCAATTTTAAAAATTTGGGCATATTCCGGGTGAAATTTATTATCGCCATTGGCTATATATACACATTTCCATTTATTGGCTTGGGCATTACCTAAACGCTAAACCCTGTTTATAGTAAGTGAGAAAGAAAGAGTGAGAGAGAGAGCACAAAACACCAAGAAGATAGTTGGACTTATCTGCTCTGACCTTTGTGCCACTAATGACACATCAGAAGAAGAAATGGCCCTAGGTCCAAAGCCCGTCAAGAGAATTGTTCAAGAAATCCACCTCAGGGACTTGTTACCCCCAAATCAACTAAGAAAAGTAAACCGGGTAGGAGAGGGAAAGGAAGAAAGTGGTTAGGGAGATTGGGCCAAGCCCGTGCATTGGGGTCCAGCAGAGAAAATGGGGAAATTGGGTTGCAGAGATCCGTGCCCCTTTCGCAAGATTCGGGTCTGGCTCGGTACATTTGACACAGCCATGGAGGTCCACATGGCATACCAGACAAAGAAAGATACACAACTTCTGCGGCTGTGCCTCTACGTCGCCTTTGTCGGTGATGGAGAGCTATGCAAGGGCTGCTGGGTCCAATATAAGTGACTAATGGAATGTATATATATTCTATCTGGTACTCATGAAGGGTCCCACCTTTAATTACCAAATATGAGCATGGTTATTAAAATCGCTATTTAAATCGTAAAATCGCAC
>MKEJ01053405.1:0-36183 GCA_001753735.1 Embelia ribes | reverse complement strand
AGAGAGAGAGAGAGAGAGAGTAGCTGAAGAATTTAGTTTGATTGGGGGAAAATTGTGCATATTTTGCCCTAGGTGATCTTTACTAAATTGCACTTTCCCCCTGAAGTTTCTGATAGTTTCTAAATGATCCTGGTTTTTCGGAAATGGAACGAAGTGATCATCTGTTGACTAGGTAGGAGTGTGCATTGGTTCGGGTAACCTGAAATTTGAACCAAACCGATTTAATTCGGTTTCAAATTTTTTGTGAAGGTTCGGATTTAGGTTTAAAATCTAAAAAATATTGGGTTTTGTGAAATTTTGTGTTTGGATTTTCTAAAAAATTTTGGATTTAAACTTGAAATCCGAAATTATTGAATATTAAATTAAAACTAAAATTATGACATAATGATAGTTTAGTTTTTGGTTAATGATGATTTTTAATGGATGTTTGGGTTCGGTCCAACCTTCCTCGGTTCGGATTCGGTTTGGATTTGTGGGAATTTCGGTTCAGGATCGATTAAAAAAAAAAATGGTTCAGGTTTTGGGTTTTTGAATTTCGATGAACAGTCGTATCACTAGGTGATCTTTGCTTAATTACATTTTACCGATAAAGTTTATGACAGTTTCAAAAGCTCCCGATGTTTTGGGAATTGAACGAAATGAGCACTTTCGGTTAAAAGCTATTCGCTTGGTTGCAATTTTTAAGCAAATAAGCTAGTTTATTTCGGTTTAAGAAAAAAACTGGAGCTTATTTAAACTGAGCAGTCAAACGCTGTCAAATTTTTTAAGCAAAAAAATGGATAAGTTAAAGCTTATAAGCTACAATCAGACAAGCCCTTAATACACGCATATTTTTTGGGTACATTGAAAGTCCTAGCCGACAGTGGGAAGAGTCGAACACTAAACCTCCTACTAAGGAAGCTAATTTATGGTTACTATGCTTGCCCTAATAGTTATCTTAATACAAACATGTAACTATCAATAAATCGGCATATTATCTCGAGCTATAGCCTAGTAGCAAAATCAATGTGATAAAACTTAGGGGCGAAGCCACTCTTGGGCAAGGGGGGTTGATACTACTCCCTCGGTTCAATTAGAGAAGTTTTTTTTTTGGGAAAAAGTGAATATGTTTTTAAATATATTTTGAGATCGTATATTATTTTTACTAACAAACGAACAAAAATAAGAAGTGAATTATATAAATTTAATCTTTACTTTATAACACTAATACTACTTATAATATTATTTTGTTTAAAAATATTGCCAGTTTGGCAATTACATATGTTTCATTATATGATGATATAATAATTTTCAAGTAATTGATCTATTATTTGTTCAAGTATTTATAATGTCATCACTTCTCGTTTTTCTTACATTCTCAAAATTAATTATTCTCATTTCTCGTTCCCGTTTCGTATAGGTCTCCATTTTGAAACTTGACAACTATGGACTTAGGTCATCTAATCCTCCATTGACTAGTAACGCTAATGCTTCAGCTTCCAATCCTTGCTCCCGCTCTCACAAATTTTTGGCCTATAAATATGATGCTCTCACGCTCCCGACCCTTCTTTCGCACCATAATTTGTTGACTTAGCTATGAACTGCCACAGGTGTAGTTATAGCATAGAACTTTCCTAGAGATTACCCATATTAATTAGCATAATCTCAGTAACCACCACATGGAAATTATCCAATTATCTAAAATATTAAAACTAGTACGTGTGACAAGAGCAATACAATAAGTTTTATTCTCAACTACTAATTACTAAATAAATAATATATGTAATGTTCATGTCTCCTATCCAACCATCAATTTTGGTATCTTCTCTATTTCCTTCAAAGTTCCTTTTCCATGTCCTCCCCTATATATATACACACACCAAAAAGATCAAATTTTGTAATCCATTAAATTGACAATTACTCCCTTTTCAAAATTTTCAAATTTTTTCCTTTTAAACACCTATGAATAAGGAGGTTGCGGGTTTGGAAGTAAGGCCGGGAGGACTGCTGGTACAGAGACGAAGTTCGGATAAATATAACGAAAAGATTTTTGACACAAAAAACAATGCGAAATATGGATCATATGATCATGAAGTCGATATTTATAAACGTCCTAGTTTTGGTAAGTCAAGTTTCAAGAAGTCCAAATATTGTCGTCACGAGGGAATTGGTAAGGCGGATAAGGCATTGGAAGCTATCGTCGAAATTGGGTTTGAAGTTAACAAGATCTCAAAACAGGTAATAGTATTTGTTTTCGTAGGCAAATTTTTTTTTACGATCTGATAGTTATAAGATAATGGTTCTCATAATCCTTTTTCTACACTAATTTATTTTTGACAGGTTGCAATTTTGGAATTAGAAATTTATGGTGGTAAAAAAACTTCACAAAGTGTTATTTTGAATTTGATTGAAATGCTGATGACACAATTGCTTAGATTGGATGAAATTGTAGCTCATGGGGATGCCAAAATTAAGAGAAAAGAGCAGGTATTGATAGTCATTTTTTTTTTAATTTTTTTTTATATATAAGAAAAGGTTTTCATTAAATTTGTGCTTTTAGTTTCTTTTTCAGTTTTTTCTTAAATTATACATTACACAAAATTAAGCTCTATTCTCTTGGAGAAATGTTTTAAGTCAGTTGTTTCCAATTTTTAATATTTTGACAATCCCAATAACCTTAATTTTTATAATATTTTGGCACCGATTATTTTTTTGGGCAAAATAAATAGTTATCTGAAAAATGAAAAATGATTCGATTACTAGCAATTTTGATGAAAAAAAATGTATACATGATCTGAACACCTATACGGTTATATCAAATGCTTCGATCTTGCTTTCAAGCAGAATTAGATAGCTGTTCTCTGAATGATTTTTTTGTATATATGTATGTTTCTCTTTCAAATATATAAATTCAAACTCTTTTCTCACAAAAAATGAAAAAAGAAGACCTTACTATATATTTTTGAATTTCTAAACATGTTATAGGTAAGAAGGGTGCAGAAGTATATTGAAGAACTTGATAAGCTGAAGATCAAGAATAGTAGCAATGAGATTAAATCCTCGATTACACGACCAATCCAAAAGCCGTTGATCTTCCATGCGAGATAATTAACTTCTAAAAACGCTTCATTTGTTCTCATATCGATTTCGAGGTCAAGTTGATTAATTGGCAGTCATGTATTAGCTATAAGATTTTGATATTATTGTGGATATTAAGCTTTGTTAATTTGTGGATGAAATTTTAGAGAAGTTGGATACATAGTTGGGTTTACCTTTTATTATGCTCTACAAGGTTGTTTCATAAAGTGATACATATAAAAAAATAAAATAAAATTAAATTAATTCTTTGTGTCATTGTCTTGAATTAATTTTTTTTCCATCTAAATATGATCACGATCGTACAAATTGGCAATTAGCGTTATGTAACAACTCCATCGACTGAAACTATAACGGTTCGAGTTTGCAATTTGAATGGAATCCACGATTGTAATAGTCATGATGGCCGTTAAGGTCAATTAATGGTATCGAACGTATATTTTTATACAATGTAACATTTCCAAGAGGTTAAAAAGTAGTGTTACGGAAAATGTAGAGAATTAAGGTAAATTAATTCCTCCTAAGCCGAAACATGAATTAAATAAGAACCATGCCTTGAGATTAATGCCCGATTGCAATAAGGTATTTCCCGTGACTTTGAATCATCACCGTAGATTATAATTAAAGCGTAATAGTTGTATCGTTCACAATAAACAAATATAAATTTCATGAGTCGTACAAAAATAATTATAATTAAATTACAATTTTAGTTTTCATAATTAAATCTGTATACATCTTAAAATCATTATATTACAACTGTTACAATTACTGTATCATTACTTAAAACACAAGGTATGATAATTGTTATTTTTTTTTTTTTGTTTCCGTGCTTAGAAACATTTAAAATAAAATAAGAGTACCCACTTATGGAAGAAATTGACAACTAAGAAAATAGTACCAACATTATTAATTTCTTATATATTTTTGTCATATCACCGGAACCCTTAAATATAAATATACATGGTGCTACTTACTTAGCTAATTATTAATAAAAATAAATAAAAATAAAAAAATAGGTCAGTAGGTCCGTTTGTACTTTTTATTTTTTTATTATATTGAACTCGTGAACATTATTTAATCAGCGACATGAAGATTTTGATGTCTCTTATTAGGTTGCAGCCTTGCAAATAAGATTAAAGTAAATAATATAATTTTATTTCTTATGCTAATTGGTTGAAATCTAATGGGGGCTTGTTTGATTTTGGAGGGCAAAATTTTTTAATTAAGAGATAGTTTAATAATATAAAGCAATCTTGTTTTCTTAATAACTCATTGTCTAAAATAATGATTTACATTATTAGCACAAATAGGGACAGAATAAAACAAAGAAAACAAGAACATTTTGTGGTTGATTGATATTATTTTACATGTAAGCATAATTTTTTTTTGATAAACAACATAAGGGGTAAATAATGTTCATGCACAATAAAAAAAATTTGAAAACAAAATAATTCTGCAGAAAATAAATTGGGAAAAACAACACAAACTATTAACAATTCAAAACTCAACAAACACTTGTTCTTGAAATGATCGTTCGTAAATAAGCTAAACCAGCCAAGGTTTGCGACCAACAAAATAAAAAATTATTTTTTACGAAAATAGGAAAATCAAAAAAAAATTCAATTCCGAAAACAATTCACCTAAAATAATATCAAAACACACCAAAAAGACCGAAATCGGGGTACATTTTTATTTTTAGTCACTATGTAAATTTAATTCCCCTTTACTACCTCAATCTCATCATTAGCCTTTCCAATTCCATCGTCATCATCTTTGGGGACAAATTTTTTCCAATACCAATGCTTTCTCCACACCTTACTCATTTCTTCGATCGGTACACCCTTCGTCTCCGGCAAAAAAACAACAACGAATAAATTCATGAGGAGCACGAAAATTGCAAAAAAAATGAACAAGCCGAATTTGAGCTTGCAAAGCAAGGGTAAGAAGATCTCCGCGATGACGAATGTGAAGAGCATGTTCACCGAGACGGTGATGCTCTGGCCGGCCGACCGAATCTCCAAAGGGAAGATCTCGCTCGGCACGAGCCAGCCCAGTGGGCCCCACGAGTATGCAAATGCGTTCACGAATATGCAAATGAGGAGAACCACGACGACAGCGTACCACATGGGCAGGACACCCGGGTTCCCTGATTTCCCGAATTTTAGCGCAATCGCGACCGCTATAACAACCTACAACACATTTAAAGGCAAAACAAGAAGTAAATAAAAACATAATTAGATTTTCAAAAATAATATTTGTTTTTGGCGAGGTCTTAACTTAAATAGAGAAATTATTCAAGTAATTTGCCAGACCAAAATTATTTAAAAAATAATAATTGCTGGGACGAAAATAGTGTCAAAAGCAGAGTTTTGAATTTACATCAGTTTTTTCATTATTTTGAAAACTAACAATTTTGGTAAATAGTTTGTAAAACTTTATTATCTAGGTGAAAAACTCTAAACATTGTTGCAAATTTGTTACTTATAGTAACTAATGTAATCTCTTTAATTTTGGACCAAATTTCAAAATTTATATTTATTGACAACAAAATGCGCAAAATACAATTAATTTCTACACAAAATCGGTCTTTGCTCAAAATTAGAAAGTAATTTTTTTTTTAACTATATCTTAAACCTAACATCAGCAAAAATTTTCATATTTATTCAGAATTAAAGGACTAAATGCATGAAACTAAAATAGAAGTAACAATTTCATTACAAATTCACTATTTTTTTTAAAATATTGAATTAATTGCAAACTAGTACAACTGGTAATGAATATTATTTCAAGATTTTAAGGCACAGATGACAAATATATGGCAAACTTAACTTTAGCAATAAATTTCTCTTTTTTTCTGAATATATTAAATGAAAACAAATAAAACTAAATGAGAGAGTCCAATTTTTATTTGATTTATTTATTTAGTTATCTATTTTTTTAAAACAAAATTCACTATTAATTATGGGTTTAGACATTGATTTAGTAGAGGTTTATAAGAACTCACCTGCATCAAAAACATCGTACTTCCCCCGAACATAAATAGCTTCCTCCTCCCGCATCTATCGACTGCGGCCACCGAAATTAAAGTCGACAAACAGTTGACTACGCCGGTGATCAACGCAGATGCCAGCGACGCGTTATCGCCAAAACCAATTGTCTTGAACAATACGGGTGCATAAAACATAATCACGTTCATGCCCGTGAACTGTTGGAAGAACGGAATTAGAATCGCCATCGTTAGTTGAGGCCGATACTTTCTTTGCGTTAGGTTCCTCCAAGGGCTTTCAATTTGTTTCACCGCAACGCTAGCTGCAATCATATCGTTGAACTCTTCGTTGACGTTGTCAACGCCGCGTATTTTCTTGAGCCTCTCCTTGGCCTCATCGTCCCTCCCTCTCGCTATCATTGAGCTCGGGGTGTCCTTGAGGAAAAGAGAGCCGACGATGAATATAGCTGCGGGGACAACTGCGCCACCCAAGCTCAACCGCCATCCCCAACCTCCCTTTATCTTCGCGAAAAAGTAGTTTAGGAGGTTGGCGAAGAAGATACCGATAGTGATGGACATTTGGAACATAACGTTTAGCTTGCCACGAGACTTCGAGGGAGCCATTTCGGAGAGATAAAGTGGTACGGACTGCATAATATAGATAGATGAAAATTAAAACGACGAAATATATAATTTTTAAAGACAAATTGGTGAATAAATGACATGTGTGCATGTATTATAAGTACGGTTTTACGTAGAAAACCCATTTTCTTAAAATTGTGCTTTGTTGTTCTTGACCATAATCTAGTAGTTTAAGAAAAGTAGGTATTATTAATTATTTTTCAAGTGATGAATTTAATAATTTTAATAATACTTTTATTTACTTACAAAATGTGATGCATAAATTTAACAACATTACATTGTGCAGAACAAAAATTTATTTATTTAGATATTTTATGCCTAGCACATTATATCTAAATGAATTTTTATTCCCAAAATGTTCCAAACCACCTGTTTTAGATTTTGACATTAATTGAATCGTGGTGCAATTCAAATGAATATTTCCTCATTGTAAATATCCCAATGTGACAACTTAAAAACCTTATGACCATTTTAATCTTAATTGAAAATTTTGGATTATGTTATTATCATATTTACATAATAAAGTATAAATAGGACTTGTTTAGTTGCAGTTTATAAGCTCCAACTTTTCAATTTTTTTACTTAAAGCTAACAACATTTGGTTGTTCAGTTTATTTGCTATTTTAACTTAAATAAATTGGAGGAAGTTTTAAGCAAAATGTATATAAATTTTTGATTAATAAAAAATAATCTGACTTATTTACTTAAAAGTTGTGTATACCTGATTGGCAAATCCAATACCAAAACCAAGGAGAACCCTACCAATAATGAGCATGAGAACATCTTTAGCAAAGCCATTGATAATTGCACCACCACAGAAGAGTAGTCCTCCAAAGAGCATAGACAACTTCCTTCCGAGCTTTCGAGTCACCGTAGAGGCCACGAAGGATGCCAACAAGGCAGCCAGATACAACGACGAAGTGAATAACGTCAGTATCGGGCTGTTGAATTTGCAATAGCCGTTGGTTGATTTATCAAGCGTTTCCTTCTCGTAGACGGAAGGGAAGAACTTTTTAAGGAAAGGGGACATTGATGTCACACCACCTATATACATACATACATACACACGAATAATGTTTATTAATATCAAGATGAACAAGTTACAAACTTTGTTAGAGCTCAAGTTACGAACTTTACATACATGTCGACTAATATAAAAATAAACAAGAATAATCTCTAAGAAGAAAAAAAATCAATATAAAAGCAAAATATAATCTTATAAAATTAATATCTATCTAATATTTCCCATCAAGAAAATAGTTTGATTTTTGTTCCTCTAACTCCGATGGCATAAATTTTATCCTTGAACTTGTGGATCTATTCGTCTAAGTCGAAATCTTTAGATTCTTACTTCTCAAATGAAAAGTAGGGTCATAATCCTCTAGTTCTCATATATATTTTGCCACAATAATTTTTTGATCTAATTTAGTTATTTTTATTTGGCCACAAGTCATCTCTTTTCAAGTCTATATATATCTAAAATCTCAACATCCACTACTTAGGATTAAAAGGTAAAAGAGTCAAATTATCATATAATAAAATTCACATCCATGAATCATACGATAGTAAACATTGATTAATGTACATAAACTACTATAAAGTCCGTATAAGAATTTAAGTACAAAAATGATCACATAAGTTGATTAATGGAATTGCAATACGAGATCGTAAAAGACCGTATTCATTCACGATCTACTTCTATATAAGAAAAACATCGAATTTTATCGCTGGTATTATACTAGAATTCATCTTTTTCATTGCCAGATCCGAGTTCAAAACCAACTAAATAAAACAACATTTGTTACAAGGTAATAGCACTATGTAGAATGGAAATGTTATATCACAAAACTTTCGCTTTATTTTGCCAAAATTCAACAAAAACAACAAAATACATGAATGGAATTAGGCCACTTAAAAACTTATAGGTTTAAAAGGTTAAATAATCCAAATTATGACATAAAACAATACACAGAACCGCATCATATGATGGTAAATATACCACTCAAAGTCGCAAGTATAAGACATTAAATGCAAAAATTAACAAAAGGCTATAGACATTAGATTGTACTAACCTGATATTCCAATATCGTAGCCGAAAATCAAACCACCAGCGGCCGAGAAAATACAAGCAATCATAACGGTGCGCGTCAGCCTACCGGGGTACACCTTGTTGTTGGAAGGAGGAGGCGCTCCTCCGCCCGCCATTTTTTTAAGTGTGTGTGATAAATAACGAGGGCGAGAAGAGAAGAAAATGAGTGAGGGGTGGGGTGAAATGGGGATTTATAGAAAATAGTGGATATATATATAGATAAAATGGATCTCGTGTATTTCGTTTTATCTATGTGAGATAAAAACTAGTTTGTTATAGACCCTATCACAACGTAGCCTAAAAAATCTCGTTTAACAAGTTTGACTAGGATATATCCATTATCTACTTTCTACAAATATATTTACTTGAACTAAGAGATATATATTTTAACCAAATTATAGAAGCTATGTTGTGGATATATGTTTTTACTTAAAAATAAATACATATGTTGGCGAGGGTAAAATTTTAGCAAATAGGTAGATAAATTGATAATTTAGTATATACATACACACGTACGTACGTACAATGGTAGAACAATTTCAAATTCATTTCTCTTATTTTGGTTATTTATTGAACCGCTCTATAATTGCTAAATTGGATTATACTTCTTGATTACATTTCTCATACAAATCTGCTTTTGTATTTTTACAAAAATAAAAATAAAAAATACAACTTTACCAAACAATATACCACTTATCAAATAAATTTTTATAATCTATTTATCAAATTATAACACCCATTTTTATAATCAACTCTTCAAATTTTCGTTCAATTTGATTTTCTTTTCTAAACGAGATCTTACGATCGTTGTTAGCAAGTCCCTTACCATCATTGTTAAGCTTCAACCTAGCTAAGCTTTTTCTCTCTAGCCCCACAAAATATCTACTCCCACGTCTCTAAAAAATACGCACATTTTTTTTTGTTCGTCTCAATATATATATCACTTTTCTTGATAGAAATTAAGACAAAAAATAACTTTACTAAAATGTCTCGATTTAATGTCGTATTTTTATATTCTCAAGAAAATCTCTCTTATTAAATAAGGGTATTTTCATAAAATTAAAGTAAAATCAATTCATCTCTCTGCATTAATTGAATTTTCTTAATCCAAGTGAAAGTAAAATTGAACCTATCTCTTAGGAACGGATGGAGTAATCGCTAAAGTTTCAACTAAGTGATTAGAACTTGGTAGCGTAGGTTTGTGATAATAAATAAATTTGTAAATGTGCAAATGGCATTTGCAAACGAATATAATTGTTATGGTTATATAACATTTATGAGCTCTCTTGTACCTATCAATTCTGGCAAAAAGTTGTTTGTTGGTATATAATCTTTTCAAGGATCGTAGATTTCTTTTTTTTGTTGAGAAGCAATATACTTTCGACATATCATGAACAATATTTTCTGCACGAGTTGAAGTTTGTTTATAGTTAATTAATTTAATAATTTATGGCTAAATAGTCTCAATCAGATGGTTTAGGAGGTGATTAAGTTTAAAGGAAATCTCGTTTAAAAGCTAATTATAATGCTCTTTGTGAAATATGGTTAATATTTAACTATAACTATTGTTGTTACTATGAAAGAATTAGCGTTTTGATAATATTTCATCACTCCTCTAGCGATCATGAACAAATGCTCTCGCTATTGGACAACCCTACTCGCAATTTATGATTTATCCGAATGACCGTAATTGTTCCCGGAGATGATTAAACTATATATTTTTCCACATAGATTCATAGAACGTCGAGTTCTTCACTTTCAAGAAGAAAATACTCAAAATAGAAAATAAGAGACTAAAGTTTTTCTTGGGAAGGAGATGGCTGCTTCACATAAATACTGAGCAGCCTATGTCTGACGCATCTAGGTATTTAATTTTTAAATCAGAGAAATTAAATGTATGGATTCCTTGAAAAAAATTAAATAAAAAAATTATTTAATTTTAATTATTGATTAAAAAATCAACGGCTCAGATATGCCCAACAATTCTGCTAGATACCTTGGGATTGGTTTTTCTTCATCTTTTCTTTATCATTTTAGATTAGATAGCATTGTGTAAGATCTATCCATCCATTTTCATTTTATATCTTATTATCTTAGGTCTAATAGGTTTTCTTGTTGCTCAAGTGTTTGTGTTTAAATCTCCTTTTTTTATCGTCTAGTTTTCGCTACAATTGTTTAAATCTAAACACACTCCACTTTAAATACTAAGATAAAGTTAAATGGTGGATAAGATTAGCCACTCTCAACTCTCTACTTAGCTAACCTAATCTAACTTTCCAAAATAAATTTCTTTTGGGTAAATTACACTTTTTCCCATGAGGTTTCTGAATATTTTAGAAAACCCCCAAGGTATTTGAAATTATACTTTACTCGGCATTTCATCATACAAGTTTGAATATCATATGGAAAAACCATTTTACCCATAACTTTATTGCTTTATTTTATTAATTTGAAGCTTATAGATGTGAAAATTAGAGAAACAATATACTATACAATTTATTTATATATGTAATTAAATAATCTATTTAAAAAAAATTAAAAAAAAATAGAGAATGAATGCTGCTACATAAGGAGTATTTCGGTAATATTAAGGGTAATTTATGACCCTAAATTTGGCCTTCATTCTCCAAAATTTTTTGGGGTAAATTGCAATCAACATATAAACCTGAAAGGGGGCTATTGTAATTTCAGAAATATCAGAGGGTAAGCTGCAATTGTCAGAAACCTCAAGAGGGCAAATTGTAATTTACCCATTTCTTTTTTTGTAATTAGGATTTTCGTGACACTTGTAAAATATTACATGTTTATATTTATCTCATCTTATACTTAACTAACCTTACTTTTAATAAGCACACATTAATTGAAAAAACTAAAAAAATTCGGAGTGATTATTTTGGGATTTTTATCCTCAAAATTAAATGTGAACTCTTTTCTCAACAAAAAAAAAAAAACAAGAAAGAAAAAGAAACTGGCAAACAAAATTAGTAAATGCATTTATTAACTTCCAAAGCAAGGTGAGCTCTTTTCTTTCGTATCTTATACACTAATCAATTTACACCCTCTCCTAAAATTTGTACCAATTTACATCCTATCCTATAACTTGTTTCAATTTACCCAATTATTTTATTTTATTTTGTTGGTCAAAATTGTCCATTAGTTTTGACCATCCATAATATATTCAAAAGATGCGTTAAAATAGGTCATAAGACCAGCATGTAATCCACATCCATGACCAAACTATCGAGATAATTTATTCCAACTATTTAATTATTATTATTATTGTGAAAATTTATTATACTTTTTGCAAACCAGAGGTAAAACTTGATATAAAAAAAATGTGTAAACTTACTTTATTTCAAATTTTAGTTCCTAGTTTGTATAAAAATGTATTATATTTCACTATGATCGGATAACACTTGATTAAAATATGAAATATAATATAAAATATGTTAGTTAATGTTAACGATTGCTAGTGTTAACCCAAGTTAAACTGATTAATGGAATAAAAAGATAAGGGATAAACTAAAACCAATTATAGAATAATGGGTAAAGTGAAACGATACTAGCACCAACAAAAATGAAGTGTTCTATTAGCTTAGGCTATGGTTGGTATTGCTTTTATGAGACTGTTTGTTGATTGGGCTACAAAATTGCATATAATAAGTGGTTATTTCATATGTTTTAAGTCATTTATCTTGTATTTTGTATATCAAACTTGTTATATTTTTGTATTATGTATTTGCATATTATTTGTAGGATTATAGTGTAAAATGAGATAATTTAAAGGCCAATTGAGATGCTCTAGGAATTATGAGAAAAACAATTATGTTTGGACGATGATTGAGAGCCTTATTGAGTGAACGATTTGATCACTCGTTTGTTAAAAGTGTCTCAAACGTTAAAGACATGAGTTTTAATAAATTATTTGGGAAATTTTGAAGCAAATTTTCCTATCAAATTTGGTATGGTTAAAAATCTAATTATCTTGCCAATGGTTTAGATAGTTCTCAATTCCAAATTTTCTAGAGCAAGTTATACAATTTTTCGTGAAAAAGGCACAAAGTTGTCTTAACTGGACTGGTTTGTCCGGTCGAAACACTACTTTGTCTAGACCAATATGATAAAACTCCAGAAATTTGATGTGTTTCACATGTTAGTGTTGGGGCCACTTTATTTAAATTATAATATCCTGAAAATAGTTGTAAAATTGGATCTAACGGTCCAGATTAAAACTCTCTTCTTTTTAAATAGGTCATAACCTAGCTTGCAAACATTAACTCTCTACATAATTCATTAGTTTATTTTTTTTATTTCTTTTTTTTTTTATCTCCAATTTTGGAGATTAAAATAGGGTAATTGAGGAGGCTATGACAACTCCATCCGTTGTTTTGTTATTCTACATCATTGTGAGATTATTTTACTTTTATTTTTTATTAATAAATATTTGTTTGATTTATTTTTAATTGCGATTTTTGCTATTTTATGATTTAAGTGCTGTTTAATTTTATTGTTCATCATTAGAAATCATTGTCTTTAAGTTTATTGCAATAATTAATACTAAGAATATTTTCCTTTGAATTTTTAATTATTATTTTTATTAGTTTAGATATGATTGACATGCTTTCATTTAATATATTAGGCTAAATTAGTCTTGCCCTAAGGAGAAGAACGTGGCTTAAACTAACCTTTTGGAGATTATTAGAGGACAGAGTCTGACAAGTCTGGATCTTTTACCCAATAGTCACATTGTGGTGGAGACTCTTTAATTCAAAAAATCTAGAAGTAGTGGTTTAAACCACTGCATTTCCCGATTGGATAAGTTAGTTAATTAATTATTTAATTTCATATTTGTTTAGTTATTTTTAATTAGACCACAAAATCTCATAAATCAATCTAAGTGTTTTAAGAGTATGAGTAATTTCAATGATTAAATTATTACATTGAAACTATTTAAAAATGATTAGATCTTAGGCTCTAAATCAGTTAGAGTCCATGATATCGATAAATTCAGTACTTTGCATGTAAAACTATTTCGTCTCTATTGTATTGCTAGGTATTATATTCGCATATTTTACGAGCAATTACTTATGCTTTTTAAGAGTTACTTTTAGAAGTATCTCGATTGTTACTTTTAAAAACTGCTTATATTTTTCTAGCATTTATTGTAAGAATTTAAATATTTATTTCATCTACATATATTCGATACAAGCCTAGTTTTTATCGGGCTGAGGCTGGGACTCGGGTTGGGCTGGGCCTGGGCTTAGTCCTGAGCAGGGCTCGGGTTCGTAGCTTGGACTTGGTTGTTGGTTTGCGTATGGCACATTAGACACGCCCTTATCTTTATCTGGTTCCTGAACTGGGCCAGGGTCAGGATCGGATCCGGGTTTGAAGTCTAGGCTCGGATTGGGTATATGTGTGTGATACGGATCTAATATTTTTTATTCAAAATATTTAATTGATTAATTGAATAGTTCCAAAATATTACATAAAGATCTTTGGAGTTTAAGAAAATACAAGAAAGTCCCAATATTGCACCATTATCACCCATGTTCTTCTGCATAAAGGTGTAGATTAATTCTCTATTAAACGAGACCTATGGTCTTGAAACTAATGAGATTGGTATTTCGTGCCTATAAAAAGACCGTCCAGTTTCACATTTTTTATCCAAAAACTTATACAACACACCAATTGTTTCACTCATACACACAGTCACATAGAGAGTATGTGAGGGTATCACACTACAAAATATTCGACCATACTCCTAGATTGAAGCTTTCATCAAAATCAAAATGTAGTGAGCAGATGTTGTGCTTGGGAGTCCATTACCAATGTAGACCAAAAGTAACTCTGGTAGCGGATAAATTGGATTTAAGAAGACAAGGTAAAACTGTGATTTCATCTGGTATTTTGTTCAATACAGTGTTTATATGTTTTAGTAATTCCATTTATAACAACGTTGTAAGAATATAAGTTATATATATATATATATTTTTTACAGTTGTTGGTTGATAAATTTCTCTTATTTCAAATTTATTATTTTCAGTTTATTATCTTATTATTATTTAGAATTTATTTAAACCACAGCGGTACCAATATATTACCCTTACGGTAACATTAAGGCACCCAAGTGGAAGTGTTAAGAAGGGAAAGAGGATCAATAGCTGAAATAGTGTCTATTTTCATTTGCTAAATTTTTATTTACTATATTTTAATAAATATATTGTATAATGTATATAAATATAAAACATCGAAGGGCATGATGTTTTTTCTTAATCTATCAAAATATATCATCTTTATAAATTAATAAAACAAGTTAAGAGTAAGCAGCAACATTGTCGAATAATTGTTGTATTATAGAAATTTTCTGGTTCCTTTTCAAATGCAGCTTTAGAAAACAAAAAAATTCATTTATTACTATCTTTTTCAGATTTACCCATGTGATCTCAATTAAAATTTCAATAACTCCACTCAGTTCAAATAGTTAATGAAGAATAATTGAGTAAAATATACTTATTAAGATGCAAGGAGTACAAAGTAGGAGGAGGAAAGTGTAATTTGGGAGACGAATGGTGGAAGTCCAATTGTATACTATTGACTTATAATATTACAAAATTATTTCAACAATTTTTTTTATAGGAATTTTATACATACAAGAATGTAAGAAATTTTTATATGCATCCACTCATTAATCGGCACGTAGGAGAGATACAACTTGCACATAAAAAAAATTATTCATTAATAGTAACATTGTTAGTCTCTCTCATGCTTGTCAAATAATGAATAAATATATGTCGAAATTTCATGCATATATATATGTATAAAATTTCTATTGAATTTCCATAATTACTAAATTTGTACTTCCTTCTTTTATTTGTATAAAATTTCTTTCCTTTTTTTTATAATATTTTATTTCTGTGCACCATAATTGAATTTTCATAATTACTAAATATGAACTTCCTTCGTTTATAAATAATTGATACAATTTTGTTTTTGGTTGTCTAAAAAACATTGACCACTTCCTTATTTAGAAATTTTGGCCATTAGAGAATTAGATAAATTACCCTTTGTAATTTTTAGGAGAGAGAGAAAGGCAAAATATCATGAGGGTATGATTGGTCTTTTATATTTAATTAGCGCACGCACTTGTAATTTATAAGTCATTTATAAATTTATTATATTTAATTTAATTAGCACACATGCATGTGTTTTCCATGTAATTTACAAAATATTGCATCATAACATAAAAGCAAAAATTAAGTAATTATTTTAAATATTTATTAATAAAAATTAGAAATGTTGTATTTATCATTTATGGAAAATTTAAACGTGGTTTATATATAAATTTCGAGATACCTGTGTGAACGGACAACACTAATATGTACTATTGAGAATTAATATAATATTTAAATATTTTATTAAATTTGAAAGATATATAGGAAATTGTAAATCATAATCTCTTAACTTTTGAAAATTTTATTTTAAATTGTTCAATTTTTTTTTTTTTATAATTATCATTTCAAATATTTAAAATATTGTACTATCTTTTAACCACTTTGGATACGATGAAAGAAGATAAGGGCAAATTTGACCAAAAAAATCAAAGTGCATGAAACACTTTTTCGAGTTAATATTTTTAATAAATTATTTATATTCAAAATTTTAAAATATCATTTTTAAATTTTTACCTAAAAATTATATTATATCTCACTTTAATGGTACTCTAGGGAGGACTAGAAAGACTTTTCTCTCTTTTTATTTATTTTAAAATTCCGACAACACGGATTACCCCACGTTTGCAACACATACTCAAACACTTGCCACGTCACCAATTCCCACATTGTCTTTTATCCTTAAGAAAAAGTCACTTTTCATATGGTGTTCACACGTGGGTTGAACCTAGTCAAAACATTCCCTCACTAAGCAAAAAATAGATATATGCTACCTTAGCTTTTTCTCGTATACTCCGTGTGCCGTCACAGGCTTATACAAGTAGATACGTATATATATATATATAAGTTTTATTAACTTTCAACTCCAAACTATCAAGTGAGTAGAGGTAGCACACATAGCATATCAAATTTGAGGTTACATATATATAAGTCCGAAAAATCGTTTCTTTCGTACAAAATCTTTTGTGTTTATAATTGTATCATTCTGTTTCGGTTGTTTGATACTTTAAATACTTTCAATATAGTTTGTGATAGGGTTTCCGTTATAGGGGTAACGGACTATTCTAGTGCATGCTGATACATGTGTATAGTCTAGAAATAAAAAGTTTTGTTCGTTTTGTTGCTACGGGCCATTGATTTATTCTCAGTGTTTCGAGTAGTACGGATATCGAAGGTAGTTTATCAATTGGGCGTGAATAGACGACGTGATACCGAAAGCATAAAAGAAATGGATTATCTATCCGGCAAAGGTGTTGGTTTTCAATATTCATTAGATTTTCCGAGTTCTTCTAGTCCGGTCTCGGACCCATCTCAGGTTGACAAATCAACGGATGGTTACATTGGACGAGGCAGGGACTCAATCTCGGACGAGGAGATAATTCTGGCTTCGAGCAGGCCGAAGAAGCGGGCAGGGAGGAAGAAGTTCAAGGAGACGAGGCACCCGATTTATCGGGGCGTGAGGAAGAGAAACTCGGACAAGTGGGTGTGCGAGGTGCGCGAGCCAATAAAACAAAAAAGGATATGGCTAGGGACCTACCCCACAGCTGACATGGCAGCCCGTGCCCACGACGTGGCGGCTCTGGCTCTGAAAGGCCACACCGCGACGTTAAATTTTGCGGACTCAGTCTGGCGCCTCCCCGTACCCGTCTCAAATGATCCAAA
This sequence comes from Embelia ribes, assembly GCA_001753735.1. Classification (NCBI taxonomy): domain Eukaryota; kingdom Viridiplantae; phylum Streptophyta; class Magnoliopsida; order Ericales; family Primulaceae; genus Embelia; species Embelia ribes. The sequence continues at coordinate 18,560 of MKEJ01053405.1, read as the reverse complement.
AGATATTAGAAAAGCGGCTATTGAAGGGGCCGAGAAGTTTAGGCCGAAAGCGGGCTGCGAGAGGAGCCCCGTTCGGGTTGAGATCGAGGAGTTGGAGAAAGAGAATGTGTTCGATATGAAGGGTTGGGCAGTGAGCATGGCAGAGGGGCCATTGTTTTCGCCTTCTCCAATCATTGGCAGTGGCTTCAACTGGGATGACATGGATGATGATGTGGAAATATCATTGTGGAATTATTGAGATAAAATTAATTAATTTTTTTAGAAATAATTATTATTTTTTTTGTAAATTGATTCTTTTTTACATTGGGATAGAGTTCCTTAATGTAATGTTGCAAATATAAAGTTGCAAGTGTAAGATTAGTATATTATTGTTTGTTTTAGGTGCAAAGAGATTATGTTCAAATACACTTTGGAGAAATCAAAATTTTAATGTGCAATTCTATTTGAAATATAGTATTATTTATCATTCGCGCAACAAATACATTCGATTTCAGTAAAGTCAAATTTTATCTTCAATTTTACCGAACATCTTCAATACAATCGATTATATATATCAAAGTCGATACTGCTTAGTGCAACTTAAATTTCTTTTTTTTTTTTTTTCAAAATAAAACTGAAATGACTGCACTTCTAAAATTCTTTTGACTTTAATTTTGCTCCACCTATGCTTATAGTCTTCGATACCGTTTCTTTTTTTGGAAATTCTATAATCTTCTGTACCTGCAAAGCTTGAAGTGTGACTAGTATATATATATTGTGGACTGACTTGTATATATTGAAGCACGTGGATGTAAAAAAATATTTTATATCCACCGCGGGGTTGAACTTTATTCTAATTTTTAGATAATAATCCCAAAAATTATTTAAATTGATACTCTATGAATTGGAAAAGAAGCAATTTTTTTAGTAATTGTAGCTGACTTGGGAATAAATATGTATGACTCTTTTTTTAATCTTAATATGTTTATTAATTTTTCAAAATAATTGATTAAACAGATAATTTTTTTTTGTAAGGGTAAGGAGAGTGGTTTACACATATTCCTAAATTCAGATATGTTCAGCACTGTGTTGTCAGAAATAATTTCAACCAAAATTATGTTTCTTTCTATATTTTCCTAGATTTTCATAAAGTTGTATAATTGGTCCCTTTTGTGACCTAGTCAAAACATTCCCTCGCTGAGAAAAAATAAAAGAAATGGATTATCTATCAGCCTGTTTCTTTCTATAGGTTTGATTGGTTTCGACTTTTAAATTTTAGCTTTTTTGCTTATTTGCATAAAAATTAATTTGTATTTAACTATTTAATTTTTAAATTAAATTTATTTGCTGGTTTGACTTAAATAAGTTGAAAATTTTAAGCTACAACCATTCAAATTTTTTTTTGTCAGAAATAAGATATCTTATTAACTTAAAAGCTGCAATCAAACCAGCTTATACTGAGTGACTCATGTGCAATGACAAAAACGAAAATTAAAAGAAAAAAAGTCCTACTCGGTAGTTCTGTATCACGTTTTTCCAAACGTTTTATAGGATATGTTGATCCAACACAATAATCACAATGTGCTATTTTGTCTCTTCGATGTTATATTATTAATTGAACTTATGGATAAATTATTTTTTTTTTTTTTACAATCATAGCTTTTCAAATTAAATTATGAGAACAAAATAAGAATTTCTGTAAAAAGGGGGAGTAGTGTAATTCATCCCTTCAAAAATAGCAAAACTTATCTTTGTCGTCCAACTAAGACATAAATTTTTTGAACTGAATTCGTATGCACCGTTATTACACTTGTTTTATGAATTATTAATTTGACATGCATCGTAACTTCCAATTATTAAATAAAAATAATATGTTCTGAAGAAGCATAATCTACCATTTAATATCCTTGTCTCTCTGCTTGGCTCTATAAGCAGGTCTTAAGTAGCGCCTATAGGGGTAAGCAAATATTTGAGATTTCCGAAATTCAAACCGAAATACCAAAGCAAAATTTTTGAAAAAATGATTCGGTTCAGGATCAGATACTCGAAGATTTTTAATTCAAGACCGGAAATCAAACTTGAAATTTTCGGGTTTCCCAAATTTTCGAAATTTCCAAAATATTTAAATTATTTTTATTTTTATTATGTGTGTGCGTGTATATATATATATATCATACGTAACTAAACGGTGTCGTTTGGTATTTAAGTTATATTAGGGGAAAGTAAATATTTATGATTCCAAAAATCCGAACCAAAATATCGAAGCAATTTTTCTAAAAATGGTTCAGTTTTGGATCGGAATTTAAGTTTCTAAATTTTCGGATACCCAAAAATTTTCGGTTCGGGATCTGGAATGCTTTATTATAAATTTGGAAAATTCAGGTATTGGTTTTTGGTTCGAAAAATTCCCGATCCGAACCGATGCACACCCCTAGCATACTCAGTGACACAATACCTATTAGTTTCCTAAAGGAGGTTACAACTATACCCATAATTTTTTAGCTAAACAATACCTAATAGAGTTAAATTTTCTATGTAATTTTTTTTTTTTTTTTAGTTTTAGCCATCCTCACAAATTCATCCAGGGTCTGCTACTAGTAGAAAGAGAAAAAATGAAAGAAGATAAGTATGAGAATGAAACCAGTTTGATAAGATTTCAAGTCTTATTTTATATATTGTACCATTTTGTAATTGTTTAGAATACCTCCAAGTAATAAGAGGACTTATTTGTACCACTTTGAAGTCTTGGTCCTTAGTTGAAAGAAAAGTAAACTTTATTGTGCAAATTAAATTTGATGTTGCACTTTAATTACAAGGTGAAAACTTTAAGAACGATTGTGATAATATTTGTTAAAGGGTTCGTTTTAACCCTTGTCCTTTTCTGATTATGCGTCACCCGCTGCTTTGAAGAAAAGTGGAGGTGGTTTTTTGTCCTTTCCTATATTAGCTTCAACATTCTTTCCATGGGTCGGTTAGCTAATGATGGCTATTGTAAAATGTTCTTGGAGGAGAGGTGGAAAGTTACCTAGGGTTCAATGGTAGTCATTTGTAGTTTTAGAGACTCTAACTTTTTCGTAGTATGGATGGGTAGTTTCGTGGTTAGTAGTGGTAATTTCAAGGTTCCTAGTATCCTTGGTACCATGGCGAGAAAGGTTTTGTTTGGACCTATGGGGGTTGCAAGTGTACTTGACTCCGTGTACTTGGGTTTGATGATCGATGTAGGATCACATGGTAATAGTGCTAGTGATCGGGTGTGATTCATCAAGGATCATTCGAAAGTTGATGGGGTTGTTTTGAGATTTGTTGATGAGCCTGCAAATACGTTATTTGTGGTTCGAATTATTTATGTAAGCTTGTTGATTCTTTATTGGAAATGGGACCGAGTGTTGCTTCCTTGGAACGAGTGAAGATTGGGATGCGAAAAAGATTGCCTTGTAAGGATATTGTTGGTTCCTTATTTGCTAGAGACTTGAAGATGCCGTTGCCTTTCGGGATGGTTGATAAGTGTTGTAAGTCCGTTTATGCGGAGCCACCTTGTTAGTATTCTGGGAGTAACTTGACTAGTTGTTGGTACTCGTTTAATAAAAACCAACTCTCCAAGTTGTTGATGCTTGGTGACAAAAACAAACGTTTGCGAGTTATTGGTGATAAGTTGAAGAAAACCAATTTTGCGAGTTATTAGAGTTCGGGGATAAAATAACCAATTTTTGTAATTTGTTTAGTATTAGATTGGCATGTATCTCTTCTACTTGTCAGTAGGAGAAGATTTGTTGGGTGTACCTCCAACTTAAATGACTTATTTGTCTCACTTTGAAGTTTTGATCCTTAATTGAAAGAAAAGTAAACTTTACTGTGCAAATTAAATTTAATATTTCACTTTGATTTTTAGGTGAAAACTTTAATGACTTAATATTTGTTAAAGGGTTTGTTTTAACCCTTGTCTTTTTCTAATAATGCTTTACACGCCACATTGAAGAAAAGTGTAGGCAACGGCGGCTTTTTGTCCTTTCCTACGCTCTTTTGGCGAATTTAATTCAATTTGTTGCTTATGTTTTGCAGAAAAATATAAGTATTTTGTATAATTAATTATAAGAAGAAAATTTGGAGTATTTTAGAGTAAGAGTTTGAATAGATAAAGTTTTATTTTTGGGAATCGAATATATAGAGATTATTGATGATTGTGAAATTGATCGTGATTCTGAGTACTTCGTTGGATATTAATATTTTTATTCGGGTATTCTTTATAACTTTATTTTGTGTTTTACTATTATATCTATTTGATATTATATCCCCACCTGTATACAAAATGATTTGATTTATATTATCTATATTGTTTAGTGGATTGATTTTTGTGAGTACGTAGCCCCATTGGTTTTTTACTCTTGGTTTGGAGAGATTTTTCTCAAGTTAAATTTCAGCGTCTTTTACATATCGTTATTTTTGTGCATGTGGTTGATTATTGTATTATTACATTGGGATTATATTTGTTATTTTCTTCCATTGCGATTTGAGAATAGGTGTGAATGCTTGATCATTGTTCCCAACAAATGCTATCAAAGTTGAGATAGAACTCTTATGTGTGTTTGATACCAGTATGTGATATAAGATTTTGGCTCTCGATTTTTTTTTTTAATTGTTGGTAAGATGAACAATATCAACACAATTGAGATGATATGTTTGAATAGTTCCAATTTCTGTGTTTGGAAGGGTAAGATAGAAGACCTTTTATATGTGAAGAATTTGTATTGGTCAGAATTTTCAAAAGAGAAACCTGCAGAAAAAACAGAGGGGTGAAAAATTCTTCATAGAAAGGTTGGTGGATTTATTCGCCTATGAGTTGATAATAATGTTTTGAACCATGTTGTGGATGAAACTGATGCAAAGATACTTTGGGAAAAACTGGAAGACTTATATGCTAAGAAGGCTGGCAATAACAAGATATATGTTATTGGTCAGATAATGTACTCGGAGTATGAAGAGGGTAAGCCAATGGCTAAGCATGTGGGGAATTTCCAAGGTTTGATCATGCAACTGAGTAATATGGATGTGAAGCTCGATGATGAATTGCAAGCACGTTGTTTTTTGTGTACATTGCAAGATTCATTTTAGACTTTGAGAACTACATTGTCCAATTCTTCACCTGATGGAAAGATCACCATGGTGATGGTGAAGAGCTCTGTAATTGGTGAGAAGATTAGAAAGAAAACTATGGCTCCTCTTCGTGTGCCGAATGCTCTTGATGCAATCTAGGAGAAGAAGTCATAATCGTGTTTTGGGAGGTAGAGATTCTTTGAGGGGTGCTTCAAATCGTTAGGTTAATATTAAGTGCCACCATTGTTATAAGAAGGGGCACATAAGGAATTAATGTTTCAAGCTTAAAAAGGAAGGTAAGAAGAAAGACGATGACAAGAAGAGTGATGATGCAGGTATTGTTGATAATAACTTCTTGGTTGTTCGTGATGATCCGACGGTGGAAAAATTATATGATAATTCGTGTTGGTTGGTATATTGCGGTGCATCTCTCATGCTTCTTCATGTCGTGAGGTATTTTCTTCTCATAAAGATTGTGATCTGGGTAATGTTTCTATGGGTAATGGTAGACTATCCAAGGTTGTGCATATAGGCGATGTTGATTTATGGACTAACAATGGCACTAGTTAGTCTTGAGAAATGTTAAACATGTTCCGAACATTAGCTTCAACTTTCTTTCCGTAGGTCGGTTAGCCAATGATGGCTATTGCAATACATTCTTGAGGGAGAGTTAGAAACTCATCAAAGGTTCGATGGTGGTTGCTTGTAGTTTTAGACCCTTTAACTTTTCGTAGTCCGGATGGGTAGTTTCGTGGTCAGTAGTGGTCATTTCAAGGTTCCTCATATTTTTAGTACCTTGGCGAGAAAGGTTTTGTTTGGACCTACGGGGGTTTCAAGTGTACTTGGCTCCATACATTTGGATTTGACGATCGATGTAGAATCACATATTTATGGTGCTAGTGATCGAGTGTGATTCATCGAGGATCATTCAAAAATTGATGGGATTTTTTTAAGATTTGTTGATGAGCCTACGGATACCGTTATTTGCGGTTCGATTATTTGTATTCGCTTGTTGATTTTCATTATCTATTGGACTGAGTGTTGCTTCCTTAAAACGAATAAAGATTGGGATGCGAAAGAGACTGCCTTGTAAGGACATTGTTGGTTCCTTATTTGCTCTAGACTTGAAGATGTCGTTGCTTTACGGGATGGTTGATAGGTGTTGTACATCCTCTTATGTAGGGCCACCCTGCTAGTCTTCCGGGAGCAACTCGTTTAATAAAAACCAACTTCGCAAGTTGTTGATGCTTGGTGACAAAAACCAATGTTTGCGAGTTATTGGTAATCGGTTGAAGAAAACTAATTTTGCGAGTTGCTAGAGCTCGATGATAAAACAACCAATTTTCATAATTTGTTTAGTGTCAATTTGGCACGTATCTATCCTACTTATCGTTATTTTTATGCATTTGGTTTATTATTGATTTTTTGCATTGGGATTATATTTGTTATTTTCTTCCATTGCAATTTGAGAACGGGTGCGAGTGCTTGATTATTGTTCCCAACAGGTGGTATCAAAATTTAGATAGAGCTATTGTGTGTATTTGATACCAACAAGTGGTAAAAAAATTTGGCTCTCAATCATTTTTTTATTGGCAAGATGAATGATATCAATACAATTGAGATGGTATGTTTGATCATGCAACTGAGTAAAATGGGTGTGAAGCTTGATGATGAGTTGCAATCACTTTGGTTTTTGTGGATACTACCAGATTTGTTTGAGGCTTTGAGGACTACGCTGATAGAAATATCACCATGGTGATGGTGAAAAGCTCTCTGATCGGTAAGAAGATGAGAAAGAAGACTATGGCTGCTCTTCGTGTGCCGAATGCTCTTGTTGCATAATCTAGGGAGAGAAGTCAGAATCATGATTCGGGAGGTAGAGATTCTTCAGGGGTACTTCAAATCATTGGGCTAATGTTGAGTGCTACTATTGTTATAAGAAGGGGTACATAAGAAACATTGTTCCAAGCTTAAAAAGGAAGGTACGGAGAAAGACGACGACAACAAGAGCAATGATGCATCTATTATTGATAATGGCTTATTGGTTATTCGTGATGATCCGATGGTGGGGAAATTATGTGATGATTCGTGTTGGGTGGCTTATAGCAGTGCATCTAATCATGCTTCTTCACGTCGTGAGGTATTTTTTTCTTATAAAGCTTATGATTTGGGTAATTTTTATATGGGTAATGGAAGCCTATCCAAGGTTATGTGTATAGACGATGTTGATTTGTAAACTAACAATAGCACTAGGTTAATCTTAAGAAATATGAAACATGTTTCCAACATTCTTTCCGTAGGTCGGTTAGCCAATGATAGCTATTGCAATAAGTTCTTGGGGGAAAGTTGGAAACTCACAAAGGGTTTGATGGTAATTGTTTGTGATTTTAGACACTCTATCTTTTTCGTAGTATGGATGTGTAGTTCTATGGTTTGTAGTGGTCGTTTTAAGGTTCCTTGTATCCTAGGTATCGTGGGAAGAAAGGTTTCGTTTGGACCTACGGGGGTTGCAAGTGTACTTGGGTTTGACGATAGATGTAGGATCACATAGTGATGGTACTAGTGATCGGGTGCGATTCGTCGAGATCGGGTGCGATTCATCGAGAATCATTCGAAAATTGAAGGGGTTATTCTGAGATTTGTTGATGAGCCCACAGAGATCGTTATTTGTGGTTCAAATGATTTGTGTTCACTTATTGATTCTTCATTGGCTATTAGACCGAGTGTTGCTTCCTTAGAACGAGTGAAGATTGAGATGCGAAAGAGACTGCCTCATAAAGACATTATTAATTCCTTATTTACTAGAGACTTGAAAATGCCATTGCCTTACGGGATGGTTGATAGGTGTTATATGTCCGCTTATGCGAAGCCACCTTGTTAGTATTCTGGGAGCAACTTGACGAGTTGTTGATACTCGTTCAATAAAAACCAACTTCCAAGTTGTTGATGCTTGGTGGCAAAAACCAACATTTGCGAGGTATTGGTGCTCGGTTGAAGAAAACCAATTTTGCAAATTGTTGGAGCTCAAGGATAAAACAACCAATTTTGGTAATTTGTTTAGTATCATGATTGACACGTATCTCTCCTACTTATTGGCAGGAGGAGATTTATTGGGTATACTTCCAAGTAAGAGGACTTATTTGTCATACTTTGAAGTTTTGCTCCTTTATTGAAAGAAAAGTAAACTTTATTGTGTGAATTAAATTTAATATTGCACTTTGAATATTAGGTGAAAACTTTTAGGACCATTGTGGTAATAGTTTTTGAAGGGTTTGTTCTAACCCTTATCTTTTTCTAATTATGCGTGACACACTTTGGAAAAAAAGTGCAGGCGGCGGAGGCTTCTTGTCATTTCTTACGCTCTTTTGTTGAATTTAATTCAATTTGTTACTTATATTTTGAACAAGAATATGCATATTTTATGTAATTAATTATACTAAAAAAAAAAAAGGGAATATTTTAGAGGAAAAGCTTGAAAAGATAAAATTTTATTTTAGTTGGAAAATTACCTAAAATTGTCCCTTCAACTACCCTCGTTCTATTTGTGAAAATATCTTAATGATTAATTGACACATGTCCAATAAATTTAGGATTTTTAAATAATAAAACTTATCATAATAAAAATTTACGAAATCAAAACTTATTGGAAAATAAAACTTATTAAAACTATATTTTTTTTTTTAGAAATATCCTATAGGCTACATAACTCGGCCTAAACTGTACATACATTATAAACAAAATTGTGTTATATGATGGTTATCGGAAATTGACTCCATGCATTGAAACAAAAAGATAACTTTTATAATTTTAAAAAAAGGATGAAAATAAATTATATTGAAAAATTATATTTTTATGACAATATCAGTTTATAGGTAAAAAATTAAATATTATGTAAAATTTAAGGATAATATAATAATATAAAAGTTGTTCTGAGTTGGTATATATTACATTCATAATATTTAAGTAAAATATGTACGGTAATCCCAGATCCCGTACGACCTGAATCGCGATCTAAATGCGACACATCACCCCAATCAACATTAAAAAGTTACAATTTTCACTAGGAATTTCGTTCAAATTTAATGCCTTAATTATATAAATGAGTTACAAACCAAGAGAGAATTTTACTACATATTAAATTTTTATTTATTTATCTTCTTAGACCATAAATATATACATAATGTTGACCCAAATTATGATAAATCATTTTTGAGAATTTTGATGATACAATTTCGAGATAATAATATTGATTATTGTTCCAAAATTTTTGAGCTAATTGTTGTATCGAGTTATTTTAGAAATTGCTCGAAAACTTGTCTCAAAAGCAGCGAGAAATCAAACCTTGAGGATGTGGACAAACGCTCAAAATTGGCATGTGGTGTGCCGGCACCTTAAAATTGGTGTGTCGTTACACCTTTTTGGTATAACAGGGTACAATTCAAATTTAAGGCTAGGGAGCGCTTGCAGTCTCAAGATGGTGTAGCGGTAGTCATGGTATACCGACACTTAAAAGCTAGTGTAACAACACTCCCTATTGAATTTAAACATAACAGTCATATTTGATTGAGGCTAATTTCATCTAACTGGATCATTAACAGTTATAAACGACTAGTTAATCATCAAGGCCCATAAATAAGGATTAAAATGAAAGGCTAATCATAAAGAATTACAAGGCTATCACATCTCTAAGCATCTAAATAAGAACCAAGGCTAAAAAATCCACTTCCTTAATTGAGCAAATCGTGATCAATTGATACTCAAATCTTTCAATTCCTTATTCTTTGAGTGTATTACATATTCACTGTATTCATCCCCACTTGAGTGAGCCTTGTTTGAGAGTTGTAATCTTTCTTCCAAACTTTGAATTTGTGTAAGGGTATACTCTATCCTTGAAGAGTTATTTCAAGATGAGTGATTGGCACCCGAGAATCCAATCAAAGATGTAATTGTTTTGTTGGTGATTAACGGAACCTCAAGCAAAAACTTGAGATAATGGATGTAAGGAATTGCGAGATCTTTGGCCGAACTAATATAAAAACATAGTTTGCGCTTTCTTTACTTTGAATCTTCTTAATTATCATTGTTGTTTATTTATTTGATTGTTTTAAATCCTATTGCTTATTTACACTTGTTTAAATTGTAAAAAGGCTAAATCTTTTCTAATAAACTTTTATAAATTTCAATTCACCCCCCTTTTATGATTTACCTAAAGACCAACACATAAGTTTATAGATACAAAGGCTGGTGGGCCTCATAACTACCTTCAAAAGAAAACTGCTAACAACCTTCCATCTTCTTGAGCCTGCCTTCTCTTCTCCTATCCAACTATATTCAGTGCGATGATGGATGTAGCTGTTACCTATTCCATTATCTGCTAGGTTTTAAAATACAGAATATAGCAGCCGATTAGAGCATTTTCAAAATAAAAATAGCATGCTCGTCAGTTGAGGCACAAAATCAACCTTTAATAAAAAGGCAGTAATTTAGAAATGATTTAAAACATTTTAAAATTGAAGAATGTAGCAACTTTGTTTTTACTAGTCATTACACAGTCTGTCAATTTCTGGGTTCGTCGTCGCATCACTTCTTGTCCATGTATCGAATCGTCATCACGCTACATCACATCTTTATACTAACATATAATAACCTCGAAACGACATATTGGGGATCCTCGAATGATTCTTGAGGGAAACATTCAAACTCGAGACCCAAGTTCCTTAAGACTTTATGTATAAAGATTTTGGTAGGTGTTCCTCAACACCTAGAGCCTCACGTGAGACCCGACTAATTTTCACAACACAAATTAGCCCAATATGACTCAAGTTTTTAAAATGTTTCTAACACAAGATAGCCAGACTGACATGGCTTAAAATTTTATTTTTCTCGATGGATCACCTTTACCAACCATGGAATGTTTCCCGATGCACATCCATACATATACCACATGCGCAATTATGCTTTCTTTTTCCTACATCTGAATTGCCCAAGCATATTCATCTCCCGAATCTGCACTACCATTAAATGTTGAACACACACGAGAGGTTAATTTATTTTCTCAGCCATTTCGTGTATGACCAATGCATGCCCGTATCTAATCACATATATGGATTAGATATATATGCTCATGGGAAATGCATGAATACAACTTATGCACAATTCTAATTTAAGGTTATGTGGCTCGAATCTCTTCTCACACTCTCGCTCACATGCATTAATACGTTAACAATGCGCCTAATTCACAACTGAATTTTGAGGCTTAAATTGTTGCACTAGTAATCCATTTGGGATTTCCATCAAGGTACATTTGTTACTTCGCACTTGCACTTGTGTAACGTCCCGAAAATTCGACTAAATATTTTTTTTTCATTTTAATAATAATATTAAGTGTTACATTATAATATTATTATTGTGTGTCATGGAGTAGTGTGGCGTAGCATATGGTTATGACTAGTGAAAATTGTGGGATAAAAATCAAATTCAATAACAAACTTTGTTATGACACCTAATCGGTATTTTGGTCATATTTCCCAAACCGTAAATTTGATTTAGGTCTACAATATGGCATTAGAAAGATATTTTATTTATTTACAATTTTTGACTTTGTAAAATCCAATTCAAATGTAGAGGGATCAAAATGGGACCCGAAATACTTCGAAAATACTTTGGCAAAACAACAGAATTCCAAAAGCCATAAGGGGATTCTGTTGGACCTATATGTTGACTTATAGGACCTATAAGTCGACTTATAGCCTATATGTCTTCTTATATGACCTATATCTATATATCGACTTATAAGGTTACATTTTGCCCAGAGAGTTTTGTTTCATTCTAGGGGCCTATATGTCTACTTATATTACCTATATATCGACTTTTGGCAATAAGTTGATTATTACACTCTATATGTCGACTTATTTATGTCCGAAAAATCTTTTTGGAAAGTCACATCATGTTAACTCAGTCATTTTTTCCCAAAATTCTGAAAAGTTATATAGATAGGGTGTGTGGATCTCCATATTTTTAAATTTTTGGAGCCTCGAATTATCTAACATTGGAGCTTCTTTGCGATTAAAAGGTTGGTATTCTTCATCCTTGAATCGTAGAGGTCATTTCTACGTAATTTTTTCTTTTGTCTCTTTCATTTGATTTATCTTGATTTCTATGCACTCCATGTACGTAAAATTTTATTTAATATTCTTGTTCCTCATGAAGAGTAGAATATCTTCATGTTTCGGTATTTAACGATTTGAGTTCATTTGCCATATCAAATCGACGGGTGAAGAAGAGACGAATTTGGGCTTTTGCATAAGAAATCTCGGGGTGTTTTTTTGTGCATTTCTAGTACGATAGTCAACAAGCTTTAAGATTAAATTAATGACTTTCATCATATGTATATGTTATGATTTGTTTGAATGTGTGTATTGGTGGAATTGAACTTAGACGTAATAGAAACGTCTTCTAGGGATATTAGTTACATTATAAATTGACGGGAATTGATACGTCACTTAAGCATAATATAGGCATGAATTATGCAAATGAGTAGGCATATTTGTTGGCATACTAAGAACATGGATTTTCTTATAATGTGAAACTTTATCATTATTCATGTTTATTGCGTGGCATTTCATTAACATGTTCAAACATTATTTATTATATAACATGTTAATTGTGTAATTAATGCATTACATTGCATTGAGCATAGGTTATGAAAGCATAGTTTTTGAAAGAAATGTGTTGGCGTGAGTACTTTCTTTCATTATTGGGACCTAAAATATCAATTTATAAAAAATGTGTGGAAAGCAATGAGGTCATACAGCCTTACAGTAAAAGTTGAGGAACCAAATCAGGGATATTACCATTGGCCTTGTCATAGTGTAGGTGGCATCAATGAAGATTTATATTCTTTTATAGCGTGGGTGGTGAATCTTAGTGTTTATAAAAGCGTAGTGATATTGGTCCTACAATGTGTAGTGTGGTATGGGCGTGGTATGTGCAGTGTGTGTGGGCTTACGTGACATTCATGATCATAATCACATTTATATTTATGATTTATCCTCACATGTCATATGCTCCATTCATGTATATATAGCCTATACTCTCTTTTATAGTGGAGTTATTTGGCTAACCGTTATATTTATTTATATGTGTGGCTTTATAGGTGTGGAGGTGGGCTCAGATTATTTGTAGATTGCTTTTGCTGTAATTGTGCATATTTTTTACGCACCTATTTAGCACTTTATCTTTATATATTTCATTTTGGTGTATTAACGTACTCTGATAGCGGGGTTGTAGTAGTGTAGTGGATATAACAAGGTGAAAGTATATATATGTTATTACTCTTACACAAGACAAATAACATATATATACCTTCCTTTATCTTATATTTTGGTGAGCATACAGTTTGCGGTGTTATATTAATAAACAGATAGATTTACTATGTTATACATTTTTTTATAGAGTTGGCGTTGACCTTTATCTTTCTTTTTATAGTAGTCTAATTATCTGCTATTGTTGATATTGTTGATGTTGTAGCACGTGGGTAGGATAATCCTGTAGTGGCAGTTAGATACGATGTAATTAGCATAGATGTTCTTTTATTTCTTTATTTTCGGTTCTTTTTATCTTATGGAACTCACGACCCCGCGTCACGGTTTGCGGGGCACAGACAACTTATTTGTGCAGCTTGTCTTGCAGTTGCACTTCAAGATATTAACTTGTTAAGTCTTATTCCATCTAGGCTCTTTGTCAGAGTTGTCCAGAGTCATCCAGAGTCGGTTATGAGGGAAAAGAGAATATCATACCGCCATTTGGGTCTTCCAACATTCTCACTTAAACTTAGATATCCTATTAGTCTTACCTATTTTTTGTCAATAGATATTGTCCTTCTTCTTATCCCTAGGTTCTATGTGCAGAAATGTTCGACTGGAACCACTAATTCAGTTCGTTGTCCTCTCTTCAGTTTACAAAGTTGCTCACCCGAGATACTGCTTACTCTGTCCTTCTTCGCGAGCTTAGTTAACTTTGCAAGGTCTTCATTGTTTGGCCTAAGTCGTCCAAGTTATCTTTTGCTTTTCGTAACAACAACTTCTAGATTTTCCATTAAGTTTCGTAAACAAATTATTTATAGTCTCCATACGTAATAGTCATGCGCTACCCCTTAATTAGTCTGGTATTCATCCATCTCTCTCATGACTAATAATTTCCTCACAACAACTAACGTGTCTCATAACTCCGCAAAGTCTAAGGTTCTCATGTTCGTTCTAACGTCTCTAATTCACTGTCTATCTTATAGTGAGATTCAGGATTGATATCACTTATCAGCTAATGTCCAATACATATCCTTCTTTTGTCCCATAATCATTACTACATGTTTCATCACTAGGATGCTCAAGCCTGTCAGAATTACTTACTGTTCTAAACATCCATATTTTCTTATACCATTCATATCCCATTATTGCGGTTAAGTTATTTCAACGACATTGTTCTAATTTATAGTTCGTTCTAGTTTTCTTAAACGTCGGCTCCAATTTGAGGCATGTATGTAGTCAACCTTTATCATACAAATTTTGTCAGTGTTGAGTTTTTGTGTATGTCGCATGCAAAGACTGATGTTTATTTTAAATTTAACCAAAAGAGTTTATGTGCCATGTAGATTTAACAAAAATTTCAAAGGATATTAAGTTTACTGGTGAAGTATCCTAATCGTATCTCAATTTTCATCGGAAAGTGCACTAGAAGGCTATTCGACTCGCATGCAAGGCTGTCATGGCTATACCTTTACCAAGTACTCAAGTTCTATAAGCTGAAATAGGTTCAGAACTGGAATGCAGGTCAGATTTTTCAACTATCTAATGGAATCAGTCAACCGATCGGTCGACTGATTTCCCCCCGTCTTGAGGAAAAACTTAAGTTTTCATGAATTTTGTCAGTGGTATTACCTGAATTACAGCAATGGGAGCAACTACAAGGTCATTGGATACAAATGCATGGCTGCTTTTTGATCAATTAACAGAAGAATGAAGCTTTCCTGCATAGAAACCTTACAAAAACCTATTATTTGTCACTACTAGCCAAATTTCCTCTCCATTTGGCCTTTGCATGTGGTTTAATCTTCAAAATTGGTCTGGAATTTAATAGGACAAAGGTGAAACGCTTACCTAGAAGCGTCATGGGGGCTTCAACAACGAAGTATAGTCCTCGGGTGGCTCAGGAAGGGCTTGGTTTGGCCAAAGCTTAGCCAATTCTCCTCAATTCCTCAACTATCCTTCACTCCCTCTTTATGAGTATTGTTGATTAACAAAATGGCACAAATTTGTAGGGTGTAAGGGCTCCAGACATATGGCTGGTTTTCTGTTCTGGCATTCATCGGTTGACTGATATATGAAATCACCCGACTGATTAGAGGAACAAGTCAATTGTTTCTCCTTATTTGAGTCATGCAGATTTCCAGGGCCTTACATATGTACGGTAAATTTATAAAATTATTACGAAAAGGGTGAAAAAGAAAAATTATACTGTCATATATAATAAGCCAATAAAAATATATACACAAAACTTAAAACAATGCCAGAAAAAAAAAATACAAACTAATTTCATTTACAATTAGATCTAACAATTTAAAAAATAATCATTCCATAAAGTTGTGCAACGCTTGGACTACACTCTAGTGTGTGTGTGTGTACACACATATCATACGTACTGAATTACTTGGTTATTCTCATCCTTTTCACTTGTGAAGAAGAATAATAGGTTATTTTGCAAAATAAAACGATAACCGTGTTATGTGCATTCATCATTTGCGTAGGTGCATCGCAGTAAGCAACGCCCAATTGCATCCGGTGAAGTCACATTACTTCAAGCAACATTGTTTCTCTTTCTTCAATTATTTGAATGCCTTGCCATACTACTTCCAGTACTGAATAGTTACAGGTTTGTCACCAATTTTCAACGCGAAAACATCAGAAGAGATGAAAACACTCGGAAAGATTTTAATTCATCAAGCGATGAAACTTATAGGCCAATACGTACGTGTACAACATTGTTACAGTTAGAATGCTTGATATACCCCCATTGGGCTCGCTTCTTTACATTTAAGCTTTCAAGAGAAACCGTCGCTTGCAGTACCTATAGCAACAATTTTGTTTTTCTTATTATAATTCTAATACAGTTTATCTTTCAATATTATATTTTCGATTTCAAATGTGATCAAAAGTACTAATTAGGTGTCTATGAATTGGAAAGTTATGTACATGCAAGGGCTACTATTGTGGTTATATGATGTTTTCTACAGCAAAGTGGTGGGAGTTCCTTTCTTTCCATTGTTCTCCATGTATCCCCTCATGAAGAGGTTCACATATTGGGTATTTCACCTAACATATATTCTTTGGTTCATTTTTTGATAGTTTTTTTTTTTTTAATTGTTAAGTGTTACTCTTACTAATTTTGGAATAAAAAATGTAATCATAATATATACATGTATTTACTGGCACAGCCCCAAGCCTTTTTAGGAGTGGCAGTCAACTGGATAGCATTAGTAGCATGGAGTGCAGTCAAGGGAAGTTTTGATCTTCCTGTTGTTGTCCCACTTTTCATTTCTCAAGTCTTGTGGACTTTGTCTTATGACACAATATATGCTCACCATATAATCTAACATGGTTCATGTCATTGGTTATGATTTCATATTTGTCATGTAAATAGGGGAACCAAATTTCCGGTGTGTATATATATATGGGAAAGTATCATGAGACAAAAATTTTTACAAAAAATCTTACAAACTTTATTGGTCATTAGATCTGAAGCGATCCAACGGTTATATATATCATTCCATTTTCTCTCTCTATTTTTTTTAATATATCCTAGCTATTGGATCGGTTTAGATCCAACGACCAACAAAGTTTGTAAGATTTTTTGTAAAAAAATTTTGTCCCATGATCATAGGTCCAATATGATAATACTGAAATAGACTTCCAACCGAAACTCAAATCATCCATGCACAATCTGGTGGCGACTAGTTCGGTGATACGCACTTGCACAAACGATCACATATACAAGTTCATGTGATGATTTTATTCTCAACCCAAATGTATTAACCTTGATCTACACAATTTGGTGGCGACTCGGTGATATGCACGTGCCCAAATTATCACATATACAAGTTCATATGCTTTATTCTTACACATGTTTAGTGATGTGGTATATGTTTATCGATACAGGATAGAGCAGACGATGTAAAAGCTGGAGTAAAATCTACTGCGGTTTTATTTGGAGATTCAACTAAGATATGGTGTACCGTTTTCGTTTTCGTTTTCGTTTCAATTGGATGTCTTGCTATCAGCGGATTCAATGCTAAGATTGGTATCCCCTAAACCATGCTTACATACTCTGGCTAGTTTATTTGTTTCAAATTCCAAATTTTTTTTTTTGGGATTATATGGTTATTGGTGTTTTAATTTGATTATATATTTCATTTGCGCGAAGGAGTTTCTCAGAAATTTAAAGCACGGACTTAAAAATCACGAGTCACGCCTACTTTTTTATATGCAGCTCTCGAAACATATTAGAAATTTAAAAATTATCCGTGAAAAGACAAAATGTTTCGGAGGACTCGGACTTCCAATTACTTGTGAGTAAACATTTCTTTTCTTCTAAAACTCGCCAAAGGGTAAGCTCATCCTTGAAACTCAACTTGTAATTGAAATAAACCTAATGGGACTATTTACATATCATTGAGCTCATATTTACTCGATTTGGAATATTAATATTCTTTTACTACGATTACTCATATTTTCTATTTTTCTCTCTCCCGTGTCTCTCCCTCGCTCATTTACAGGGTGGCCTTTTTACGCGTCTTTAGTCGTAGCGGCTGGGCATCTAGCATGGCAAATTATAACAGTTGATTTGTCAAACTCAAATGATTGCAAAAACAAGTAAGTATTTGTTATTAATTAGGAAAAAAAATTACACCAAACAAACTTCGGAGGTTTTGAATACATGTTGTTCTTGCTCGTGCACATTTTCATCGTTTTTTTATTTTCAAACAAGCATATAGATTGCTTCGACTATTTATTATCGATGCTTTTCAGGTTTATTTCCAATGTCTGGGTTGGAGCTATAGTTTTCATCGGTATTTGTCTCGGAAGGCTCCTAACTTAGCATAAAACCTACGGCCATCGCACTATCCACCACAAGTTCAAGATTTATTAATGACTATCTAGAAAAATTGGAGATTTAAATTGCAATTTCTGGGATAGGGTGTGAATTTGTATTGCTTAATAAGACGTGTAAGTTAAGACCGTTATCGTTATTGTGGACGATTTGAACTGCTCCGAAAGAAAACGAGAAGAAGAAGAAGATAGAACGGTGTATTGAGTTTTATATGATTTTTTTCATTTTATGCATGTGATAAATGTATATTTGATATTATTTATGGACTCGTGTTAATCTAACTCTATTATAAAAATGTGAAGAGTCATGATATTTCCTCTATTTTGTAA
>MKEJ01053402.1:0-12182 GCA_001753735.1 Embelia ribes | reverse complement strand
GTATATATATCGTTTTAAGAGGAGAAGAATTAATGTTGGAGGGGAAAATATGTTATTATTGTTTTTCAATTGCCCATAAGAGGGGAGTTTAATATGCCTTGCATTTGTTACGGTTTTTAAAACTGTTTTCTGGCTCGAATTCTTTTGGAAGATTAGTTCTCGTTACAGATTTTGCAAATTTTATTGGATTTACCTTTTTTTACATTCAAATTCTATAATATCAGACCACGTAACCGAAATAACTATTGATTTTAATTACTTTTCCCCATTCTCTAAACGAGTGATAATGCACATGATTCAATATAATTCAGTAATACCTTATCCTAATTGAGAAAAGTAAAAGAATTATAACAGAATATGGGAAAGAGATAGTTCAAAGAGTTGAGGATGGTTGGATTGTCTTTGTTAGATCAACCATGTTTAATGCATTTCAATAACATTGGTTAATGTAGTTAATAAAGTTTGTGCGTTTCCTTAATTGTCCCGATTCATTAAATGAACGATGTCTACCACAATTTTTGAAATGAAATTCAACTGTCTCCTCCTCTATCATGTCGATGTTTATGTGCATATGCACATGAATATAACAGCTCTATTCGGCTATTATAGCTTTGAATGCCACATTTGTATTCGAGGCGTCCAAGTTTCCCTACCTTTCTAGTTCTGTAATAAATTTTCTCTATTTGTCCTTAAATTTCTTTGACAATCCTGCTTCTCTATGCATTGCATAGTTTTGTATATTTGTGATGTCACTGCTTATGCGGTTTTGGTGTTTCTATTCTTACTTTTCTAGGCCGGTAGAGGCAGGGGCAGATCTCGAAGGTCTGATGATATAGACAATGTTGGGCGGAAAAGTGCCCCTCCGTCTAGATACCTTTGGGTGGGGAATTTGTCCAACAAGGTCACTGAGGACATTTTAATCAACCACTTCTTTCAATTCGGGGAACTCGAGAGAGTTTCTTTGCAAGCAGGGCGTAACTTTGCTTTCATAGATTTCAAATATGAAGAAGCTGCTTTTGCTGCAATGAGAGCACTACAAGGTTTTAATCTTGCAGGGAGTCCAATTGTAGTTGAGTTTACAAAGGTAGTCTTGCCCTCCTTTGCCTGTTTTTTACCTTGCTATACTGTGCTTATTTCCTGTATATGTATATTTCGCATTGAACTTATTGAGTTCCTATTTACGGTAAATACAAGGTTAGTTATAACATTATTGAGCAGAACCAAAAAAATGAAAAATAAAAATACGTATTCATCCACTAAATAGTGTGCTTCTCAATTCATCCTTATATGTTCCCGGTAAAAATCAACCTTTCGAATATGACAGTTATTTTTAAAGATGTGAATAAAAAATGGAATTAAGGGCCCACCAAAAAAATGCCCGTGAGCATCGTATTTCTTCTTGAACCAGATACTTAATTGAACTCTGCAATGAAAGAACCGTTTATATTTGTTTTTCTTTTACATGTTAGTCCGCAAAATATTTACGACATTTACGCAACAGTCTAATACATAACCGGATTTGCAACGTCAAAAGTTTTTAATGATAATTTTATTGAAGGGTGAATGCCATTTTTGCACTTGTCAATACATACACAAAAGGGGAATACACAAGTAATCGAGTGAGCTATAAACTTGCTTTTTAAGTACATACGACTTATGATTCATTTGAATTGGTTAAAGATTGCCACATGCTAGTTTGTACTAAATAAATTCATTTGCATGATTGCAGAGTAACATAGCTAATTTTGTTTTAATGCATATGTGTAAAAATATTTGCACAGACGAACATTTTTCTCCATTCTTCATCGTCTCCATTGCTACTCTGTTGTCACAATTATTTTTTTTATTTTAACTTTTGGCTTGGGAAGCTCAAAATTGCCTTTTAGATTCTTATTGTACGTACAATGATATCACCGGTGTTTACTCCTTGCATTAAGTTTTTGAGCACCTTAATCAGCTTTATTTATTAACCGAAAAGTGTAAAAATATTAGGTTGTCTAAAACGATGGTGCCTCTTATAATAGAACCACAATGGCTATTTAATTGTCAAAACCAGATCCAAAGCTATCCGGGCTATCAATATCAAGTTATCAGGAATAATGTAATCTGTTCCCATTATATATATATATAACAAGTCGAGACACTACAGTTAAAAGTTACAGTTTGTTGGGTGTGGGGTGAAAATGAGTATAATCGAGAGTTTCACACAAATTGGAATACGCCTGTATGACTTACCTGGTGTACTAGATGATGATTTTACAAGTGAAGTGTTATTTACAAAATCATGACTATAATAAAAACAATTGAAAAAAAATAGTGAATATTCTAAAGCAGCAGTATTCATAATCTTCCTGTAAGAATAATGGCTGTCGAATCATCTTTTGGAATACGTTCAAGGAGTCGGTAAATTGTGGAAAACCAGAGTTGAACATTTAACTAAATTCGGAAAATTGTGGTGGAGAGAGAAATATTTAGCTTACACAATCAGATCTCCTACTCATTAAAAAAGGTTGAAGCTTAGAATTTCGATTGGTGCTTCGTTGTAGTATGGCACTGTATATAAATATTGTAATAAGTTGGTTGAACTAGTGACTAGATGATGAAAGGCAAGGAAACTAAATTTTTTATTTGGAATTCATAAACAAGGCGGAACAAATAGTTAGTTTCGTACCAAACAATGGGGAGCCGGTTTGCTACTACTCAGATTGAGCGGTGGAGTGGTATGTTGCTGCTCATTTCTGAGTCGCATGATCTAAATCTAATTGTTCAATTTTTGTTAGTGTATTTATTTTAAGTTATAAATTGTAAAAATTTGAACCATTTGATTTAGATTTTGCGGGTCAGAAGTGAGCAACAATATGCAGAGCTAAACTTGCTTTCATACCAACCTCTCCAGAAGTACAAACTATTGGGGTTTGTAAGGTTGGATCTTTTAAGTAAATAAGTCAATTTATTTTTTATTTAGAAAAAAATTTGATTGTATTAAAAAGCAAGACACCCACACAACAAATAAGCTCAACTTAAAAATAAGACACTTAAACGTTATCCAATTTTTAAGCAAAAAAATTGAAACTAAGCCGCAACCAAACAAACCCTAATGCGAAGGGAATAAGACGATTCTCTTTTTATATAAATTACTAAATTAGGCAGAGAAATTAGATTCAAATAAAATGTGACAATGTTAGTTGAAAATGTTTTTACGGTTTATTTGGCAGCAATTTCTAAGTAAAAAACATTAGCATCACCCATCTTAAAATTTTTAGTTTTTTAGGTCAAATTATATAGCCACATGCACACTAGTTATTTTGCTAAAAAGAAATACGAAACAAATTAATAAACAAAACGCATAGTTATGAACAACATACAAACATGGAAAACAATAGTGAACCCAGGACAAAACCAACCTTAAAAATGAAGTTGGACAAAACTAACCTTAAAAATGATGTTGGAATATTGTTTAGCCTTTTCTAGATTTTGAAAATCCAAAAGACATACTTTTGTACACATATATATACATGTACATACATACATAATCAAACAACGGCTATAAATTTTAAAAAGCTTTGTTTCATGCAAATAGAGTTATCATGAAAACAAAATATACTACCTTTTTTTTGTGTAAAATCTACACCATTGTCCGATATGACTAGTGTTTATTGGATCGCCGCAAGCAAAATTAAAATTTTTAGGTGTAAACAGAGATAAATATCTCATCTTAAAAGATGATCAACTAAATAGACATGAAATTTTTACTAGGAAAATATCTTTTTTTTTTTTTTGATAAAAAGGAAAATATAGATTTGTCAAAGGTTAAAGAGAATGGAGAAATGAGTATATTCCAATGGGATAAAAAAATACCAGCATGTTCCATAAAAATACTTGTGGGGCCCCATGGCTACACTACTTTGACTAATTGATGATTGGTAATGGATTTATCACCTTTCACTACATAAAATAATACACAATTAACAATACTTTGGATTTATATGGACAACATTTTCCATGTTTTTGTATTAATCCACCGCATAGCATGTCCCACGGATATTGAAACCTTCTTAATGAAATTGATAAAAATAAAAATTTGGGATTAAATCAATAAAAGATTATTCTTTAAAAAAAAATTATAGCATGTCCCACAGAAAAATAAGTAATGCCTAACCTATCTGCATGAACAATATGGTTAAGTTTTTGCTGTTAACTATACACAAACACTAATTATTCTGCTGAGTAAGAAAAAAGGGGAAGAAATTTAATTTAAAAGTTCTAGCTTTGTAGGCCAAATCGATAAAAAAAAAACTCAAAACTTAAAATCTCAGCAGCCAAATGAATACCGAATTTCAAGCCAAAAATATAAAGAATTTAAAAGCAACAACCAAACGAGCACATGAAATGTGGCAAATAAAGTTAAGATCAATCTCGCATTGCAACGACAGGCAGATCACTTGAGCGACGCTAGCATCCGCAGTAAAAAAACCAGTAAAATCTAATCGAAAATGTGCTAATATAGAAGCAGCCAAATCCCAAAACACACTAAAAACATTATCCAAGTATATAGAGAAAAAAGTTTGGGATGGTACCATATTATTGAAAGATTGCAAGTTAGTCCCTAGTAAAAACTGCTAAAAGAAACTACCAAAGTTTCAATACATACAATTTTTCGAATTTGTGATATGAAAAAAAAAAAGCAAATTGGGAACTCATCTGTATCTTTGGGGGTGATGATCACGATGAAGCCACCATACTTGCAATTACGATGAAGCATAAGCAAATATTTGAGGGCAGGGTATTATGACGATGATCTCGCGTGATTTGTTGATTAAGAAACCGCCATACTTGCAATGATGACAAAGCATACACAAATATTTGGGCGCTATGACATGCTCGGAGGGTAATATAATGATGATCTCGCATGATTTGTCGATGATGAAGATAGTATACCAGAACCTTCCAGAACATTATTCCACCTCATCGGACCCGAACTTGGAGGAGGCATTTGGGAGCTAGAATTCGGTATCGTATGTAGACCTCTATAGGGCAAAAAATCCGACCCTTGATAGCTATAAAATGGATTTAAATGACTCTGGTTGTAATAACCAGCCATTGGAATAGAAATACCATGGGAACTTGTTCGAATTTCATTTTCTGGAGTATCATCAATGACTATAACCTCCTTTGTATGCTCGGGAATTATTGATCTTTCATTCCTTTGCATCGTACCCGAAGTTTTTTCAACTCTATCTATTTTATTACTATTTCTCAGAGGAGAAAATGGGCCGTTTCTCGATCTATTTAGATCATTAGGCAATCCAACAAAGCAAGGTTTGCATTCGTGCAGATCAAAATCCATCGCTTTATAGCTATAAAACGGAGGAACTTGATGAACAACGTGATCCTGGGCACCCACTTGAAATTTTGAGTAAGGGTTTTGGTTTAAATTTTCGTCATTATTAACAACCATTAAATTTTTCCCCATTAATCTCAGGACTGGATTTGGCGAAGATGGACTAGGAGAACCGAAATCTCCGTAAACGGGGGGCTTAATGGGAACTTGTACCGAAACGGGACCCGCACCCGACATCGAGATAGGATAATAGGAACTATTTCCAAGACTAATCATATCCTTAGATTTCTCATTTGGATAAAAACTCGAAAATTTTTCCACCTCAGGCAGTGGAGAAGAGGACATGACCCTTCGTCTCAGAAGCAGAGATTCTTCGATATTTTCAGCAAAAACCTCCTTTTGAGAGCAACAGCAAGGCTGGTCATCTCGGAAACCGAGGGTACTCTTGGTAATTTCGTCGGAGAAGCCTAACTTGATGATCTCATCTTGAGGGGCACGGGGGTCGTAAGACAAATTCTCCATCGATTTTGAATCTGATTTTGTTATCAAGGTATTAGATACCGCTGAGTTCGCAGATTTGGGAGAATTCGACGAATGTCTATCGACCATATCCAAATGGTCCAAATGATCTATCGAGGAATGAACTGGGCTTGTGGTTAGTGAAGAATTTTCTTGGTTATCTTCACCCAAGCTCATACGACCAGGGCTAGGTAAAAAGGACCCCGGTGGGCCCGGGATAGTTATTGGATCGACTCCTGAAAAGAAATTTCCTTGCACATTGGTGGGACACATTTCCATTACCATATCCACATCGGTGTAGAAGTCTTGATCGAAGGACTTGGCCAAGTTCATAACATTTCCACTGTTGGCTCCCGAGGATTGTCCAATTATGATTTTGCCCCCTTGAGGTTTTTCAACAGCAATGAATCCATCTTCAACATCTGCATTAGCTCTAGGAGAAGAATAAATTTCGCGATTACCACGATCTTCTGTGGATTCATTTCTCGGAGAAATAATAGTTGGGGATTTCTTCTTTTTTATTTTCAAAATGTTGGATCTTTTCAAGTGGAGTTGGCCACTGTCTTCGTCAACTCCACGTTGATGTTCGAGATGCTTCTCATTATAAGCACGACTTTCAACATTTTTGACACGAAACTGAATCTTTTTACTCAGTTTAGGTTGACGAAGAGATGATTGGTGGACTGATGACATTCGTTCCTTTGAAGATGAGAACTTGGTGACTTTCGATGACAGTGTTCCATCCACGGATGTACTACTACGAACCCCGAACGATTTAAACCCCATTTGCTTTTTCAAAGGAGGCTGCTCGTGGCATTCATTAATGGGATTTTCAAATGAAAAATCGCCAACTCCTTTTCCCTTCTGAAGAATCGCCAACTCCTTTTCACTGTAACGTCTCTCAAGGTATGAGTAGCGTAAAGATGATTGGTCAATATCAAGTCGCTTTTTTAAGAGACCAGTACGTTTAGAACTAGCCCATTTAGGCATTATAGCTCCAGAATGATGAGCTTTGATCTGTTCCCGAGATTTAGAAGATGATGCCAAATTTGCGTCCATGATTTCATCGGTCTTGGGACATCCGACCATGGGCAAATCTTTTCCTTGATCTTCAAGAACCTGTTTCGGGGAATTTGACAAGCATATGGAAACAGCCTCATTATTCTAGAAATTCAAAATAAGGCTTTTTGTAAATATTTCAAGAGCAATATAGCATCAGCACGGATATATCTCGAGCTCAAACACTCAATATGACCTCATATTTAACCGAACCTACAGTATGATTGAGGCATCAAATTCTCAATGTATCTTACTTCCTGTCATTTCTTGTTTCAAGACTATGCAACCGAACTGTCAGAAATACATTTGTTATCAAATTCTTATAATTTGAAAGGATAGATAATTTTTAAAGCATCGTAAATGAATTTTGATCGGTCTCCAAGAGTAGGTTACATTCCCCAAGAAACCATTTTAGCAACACTAGCCAAACACAACTCCTAAATTTTCAAGTAACCCCAAGAAATTTATTGACCAACAGACAAAAAATAAAAAGCATTTGGGCTGATTTAGGTCTCCTGAGGAACATATGAAATATCATTACTCATTTGTAACAACTCGATGACATGACAACTAATCAAAGTTTAACACAACCAAATAAGAAACATGAAATAAGAGAGCAATATACCCGAGAAGCAAGCCGAGTCTTGTATGAGCATTGTTTTTCCCTCTGAGAAGCAAGTTTCAAGTACTTGCGGTGTTTCTGCTTCTTCTTGCAGGTTGAAAGCAATTTGCTCCCTTTACCTCCTTTCAAAGCTTTACTCAACCGATGGGGATTCACTCCTAGTTTCGATACCGATGACGTGTCACTGATCTTGTTCAAGATTCGAAGCTTAGTACCATTGGCATCGATATAAACAGTGTCATCATTTTTTTCCTCAAAAATAGCTTTTTGCCTTTTCTCTTCACCACATTCCACCGCGGTCTCTTGAGTAGGAAGCAAGATAGGCTTCTCGCTCCAAATTCTCCCATTTCTTCGATCAAGCTCTTCCAACGTGCAATATTGGGCCGTCACATAAATATCCACCATTAATCTAGTTTTCCTAGGCTTTATTCTATGCTTAATCACCTTCGATTTTGAACTTGGATCAATAGGTGAGTCCATAGAAAGGCACTGATCAATGTGAGCATTCAAAGTGGTGTTGGAAGAGGATGAGAAAGTCTTGCAAACGGGGCACACTTTCGAAGCAGCCATTGGTTCGATCATCGCTGAAGCAGTGTTTAAGCTTGAGCTCGACTCAGCCCCACTAGTCCCCACTTTCAATATCAACTTACACTTCTTCATCGAAGAAGATTTAGGAATGTCAGGTTTTTTTGGCAAATGCAGCCCGGGTTTTTCAAAGGTTTTAATAGAACCTTCCTCACGAGGTTGATTATTTGTGGTAGATGGAAGCCGCTTATCACTTTCAAATACACTAGAACCCATATTTACAACTTCGTTAGGGGATGAATATACATGATCATTGCTTGGGTTAGAAGGCTCCCGAACCGAATTTCGGAGTGTTCCTTCCCCACTCGAGGTTGATTCAATACCGTCACTATCACTAGATCGGTTTTTAACACAATCAAGACACTGGAAAGGGGGTAACAAGTCCTTCACTCCATGCTTCAGACAAAGTTGCAAACTTTTTGGGGAAAATGGCCAATTTGTCTCGATATCTTTGCTTCGGGCATTGAATACATAATCTCTGTATCATAGACAATTATTATAGTATCGAAAAATCATATATCCAAAGACAAAGGAATTGACTAAATCCTCCCTATTCATTATAGTACTCTGAATAAATGAAAAAAAAAAAAGTTTAAGCACACAAAGTAATAAGCTAATAGCCTGATAGGTCATAGATGCAGATAAGATTATCATTTTGTTTCTAAAACTTGTTATTAAAAAATAAAAAAGTGAACAAGAAGAGGACAACAAGTTAAAGGCTGACTAAATGAACCTAGTTATAGAAAAAAAGTTTTAGAGCTTTTAATGAAATAACAAGTTTAAGAATTAAGAGCCAACACAACTAGAGGTGCAAAATAAAGTCATCCAGGAGCCGCTCGCAATCAGCTCTTAAGGGCTTGGCTCGGCCTCTGTTAGTCTGGTAAATGAGCCAAGTACGAGCCTGACTTTAGGGCTCGTTTACCGAATGATAAATTACACGAGCCAATCTCGAGCAGAGGGAAGCTCGGCACTTCTAAACCACAACAGATCAACATGTAACAGTGGATCTGGCCATGGGATATGAGGATTTAACAAAAGAAGATCAAGAGATTAATTACCTAATTGAAAATTTGGGGATAGGGTTGTGATCATCAAGGGGTGGAATTGACAGATCTACCCCTTTGGGTGAGATTTCATGAGGATCTGATGGTTGAGGTTTTTCTATGGATAACATCTGATGATCCTCCTGTACTACTCTCTCTCCTCTTCTTCCCCTTAGCCTTCAGCATATATAAGAACAATAACAACAAAAAAAAACTAGCAAAACTTTTTTATAACCCCACCACCACAACAGCCACAAACAGTACTAATATGAGAAATATAATACTCAATTGGAACAAAGCCCCTTTATTCACCCATCAATCTGCAAAACAAAACAATTAATAAAAGATTAGGCATACACTAATCAATTAAAGAAGAAAACAAAGGGAGATCGAAGATTCTAGCCCGCTCGGAAACGATATTTTATGTGTTTGAGCATCTAATATGTTAGAAATTTTTTATGTGAGATATTTTAGAGGAAAGATTATTTGGCTAGTCAAGTATGTAAGTGTAACAAGTAAAGCACAAAAATGGCAAAGATTTAAAGCCACAAGCAAGGATGAGATTAAAAATCACAAAGTGTTGAGAGTGTTATTTTATGTGAGCCATTCTTAAAAAGATCACATATTTTGTTCAAAATGGAGGAGATTAATTACCACTATTCACTTGCTTCAATCAATTGATAATCCAAAACAAAACCATAAAAGGTAAATAAAGAAACAAAATTGAAAGATAACAGAGATTTCACTATATATATTTGATGGAAAAAGAAGCTCAAAAAGGGAGAGAGATTTATAAATAGGGAGGATTTTAGAGGATTGATAAGAAGAAACAAAAACGCCTAAAAAGTAAAAAACCTAAGGTTGGGTTTTTTTGTTTTTTGTTTTTTATTTTATTATTATTTTTTTAGGAACAGTGGAAATGACTCGAGCAAAGATCTAATACTAGTCTAGGACACCAGAGACCAGACTTTCAATAATAATAACTCGATAAAAATAAATTGAAGAAAAAGTAAAAAAAGGTCTAAATTTTGAAGAGAAAATCAATAAACACATATGAAGAAATTACTAAAATTATGTTCACTAAACCAAATGAAAATAAAAAAACTTTGAGCAGAACCCAGAAAGGAGGGTGGAAATCTAAAAAATAGGCACAAAAAAATATTGGTTTTTATATCCAAAAAGGTATACTAAAATGAAGAAAAAAGACAGTAAATAAAGTAGCAGACCTTCTCATACAATAAAAATCTAAATTAACTAAAATGAAAGAAAAAAAAAACAATTTCGAGAAAAACCCAGAAAGGAAAGTGAAAATCTAAAGCAACCCACAAAAAATATGAGTTTTTATATCAAAAGGGCACTAAAATGAGGGGGAAATAATAAAATCAGCAGCAGATCTTCCCCAATCAAAAACATCTCAAAGAAATAAAAAATAGAAACCCAATTTTGAGAAAACCCATGAGAGAGAGTCGAAATCTAAAGCAAACCCACAAAACAAAAATCGTTTTTACATCAAAAAAATATGAAATCGAAAGAAGAAAGCGAAATCAGTAGCAGACGATCGTAAATCGAAGCTGATTTCTTACTTGGGAAGAGGAAAATGGCTCTATGCAAGAGATTTAAGACTAGAAAATATGAAATTAAAGAGAAATTCAAGGGAGAGAGATCGAGGGAGAGTTGATAAAATTGCACCACTCACTCACACATCAAAAAGAGAGATAGAGAGAGACCAAGCTAAAGGTTCTTTGTACACCATTAACCATCTGTGGACTGAATGTAAGAGAGAGAGAGACAGAGAGAGAGAGTGGGAAGGAGGGCATGGGTTGTGCTGCACACTTACACAACAAAAGATGTCCTTTCCTATACCTAACCCTAAACTTTCCCTAAATTCCCTTTTCCCCCCACTTATCTATTATCCATATTAGGTTAATTATACTAATGGTGCCCATATTTGTGATCAACTACAAACTTTTGTTTGTACTGCAATAGTTGCTACCGTTAATATTCGAGATTATGCAGGATTATAGACGCTAAGTTCTATACTGATAGTTCGAAAGTTTGATGGATTTGGTATTTGTATTTTTAAAAGAAGTGATTGAATTGGTTTGTTTTGTAGTAAGCTTTTGAATAATTAAAATCTCTACCATGACATAGCAGTGTATAAAATTCACATAAATGATTGTAAAAAAAATATTTTACAGCATATTAAGTCATACATGCATAACTAATATAATTGTTATCATTTATTATGCAATACGAAGATTTATGAGTGCACTAGTTAAAAACATTACAAATAATATGAAGAAATAAAAGGTACAAATATGGATGCAAGTATTAAAAAATAGACATATGCTAAAAGAAAATAGATGAAACTTATCATCTATAGGAACGAGAGTCTTAGAAAAATTCACATTTAGCATCCGGCTTGATATCTTATGGTTGTAGAATCGCCTATCCTAAGTTATTGGGATATGGGTTTTGGTGGTTGCAATATGACTTTTCGTCCATTATAAGACCAAAAATGCTACACGTCATAATATTTGGACCGTTAATGTTATAACGGATACTATAGGGATACAATAGAACTTCTGTTCAAACTGTGAGTACCACTAGTATAATTATCCCCCGATATTTTATCACACTCTTGAGGAAGTTATAATTTTAGCCCCGTATTTGTGTAAATTTACAGCAATGGCCCTCAGCCAAACAACAAAATTGTAATGTTCACAACTTGAAATTTTTTTTTTTTTTAGATTCGAAAGCGCACGCGTTAAAAATGCAGCCGCTAAGTACTGTTTGTGTACGTATATATTCGTTTATATAATAATGATTAATTGAAGTTAAAATTAATATATGTTCCTTAATTAATTAAACTTAATGAATATGCTTTCAATAGAAATTTAGTTTAATGCATATATCTAGGACAAAGTAAGATAAGATAGTGTCCAAAATTATAGTATTTCTAGAGTCGATGGTTATATAATATGTTAAATGCGTATGCAAAACATGTAATTTT
>MKEJ01053396.1:0-14883 GCA_001753735.1 Embelia ribes | reverse complement strand
TGAAAGACAAGAATGGAGTGGACATTGATGTGGATTCATGGACGCAAGAACATGTTGAGGACATTCCTGTGCAGAGAAATGGGTGTGTATACATATTTGCTATATCTTTTTCTTTTTTTTCTTAGTCCTTTTTGATAATGTGTTGTTCTTTAGATGAGTGAAGAATTTAGACTAGCTAGTGTTCTAGTGAAGAATTCGTGAAGTTTTCGCAGACTTGTTTTATCCAGCACAGCTTTTTCATAAAATCTTTCACAAAAAACTATTTTATCTAATCTGTACTGTGCCTCTGCTACATGATACTGTATCTTATTTTTTTCGTTTGTTTTGCAAAACCTGCATTAGGTCCACGTTTTATAAATATTAAGATTTGCTTCTGCGCAATGAATTATTTGTTATTCCGTTTTGGTTTTATCTATTAGTTTTTGGTGACTTAACGGTTCCTTGTAGTTGATATTTTTACATGTACTTGTATGTCATGAAATGAAGATTTGAGTTGATCTGGTGTGCTTAATAGTCATTTTCATGCGGCCGCAAAAGTTTATAAGCACTTTGGTTTGTTGCCAGGTGGGATTGTGGCATGTTCATGATCAAGTATGCTGACTTCTACAGCAGGGGATTAGGGCTATGTTTCAACCAGGTAAACAATACCCAGCAAGTTATATGTGGATATTGGTGTTCTATTAGAATAAAATCCTTTACTTATCTTTATATATGCTTCAGAATAAGTTGTATAAAGAGAGATTTATCACATTTATATATGATTTTTAAAATTTACCATTCCCCTGTGGATCATTTGTAGTCTGTAGATGTTCCTGATGAAAAATTTCTCGTAGTAATTGAATTAAACTTTTTAAAAAATGTGTCGTTGAACCTCAGTCTACTTGTTTTGCTTAACTGATCATATATTAGCCGAAAATAATAAAGATCGATCTCCCTTTCCTCTTGCAGGAACATATGCCATATTTTCGGTTGAGGACTGCGAAGGAGATTCTGAGACTTGAAGCCGAGTGAATTTGAAGAGTATATTTCATTCTAATTTAGTCTCTAGCATCATTTGCGGCTATAAACACCTGCAACCCAGATATTGCCCTGTCCGCATCTATCCATCCCGGGTTCTGATATTTCAAAGATCGAGTTGCCAATTTTTTTAAGCCACTCGTAATCCTGTAAATTGCGTGCGAGGTTTCATTGACTTTTGATATATAAAACAAAGATGAGTAACCCATTGTTCATATGGAAAAACAATAGGGGTCTGCTCAGGCATGTATAGTCTTGTAAGATTTTAATTCACAAAAAAAAGTTTCACAGCTTTGTCGATCAATAAGGCTATTGTATCAGTTCGTGTTGCTGCTTTCACGCGCATCTTAATTTTCTTGTGACGAAATACTGGTTTCCATTACACCAACCACGCTTGATGGGATAAGATGTTCACACAGAATCAAACACGGGATATAATAAATGTATTAGAAACACGAAAAGCTTGATTCTCAGTATGTATTTTGTGTTTACATCTAAGAGCTAACCTTTGCCAAGTATTATACCAGAAATACGATGAGTTGTACGATTCAATGTAATTTTACAAAAATTGCACAAATTTTCTACCAATCGGTTCCTTAGTATGTGAGAAAAAACTGAAGATACCAAGGCAAAGATAAATCAAAATATGAATCTTGAAATGAAAATAAATGTAAATTTTTCCAAATATTCGGAATGCACACCAAATAATAATAATAATAATAATAATAATAATAATGGTAATAAATGTTTGCCAAAAATTGTTTATAAGCCGTCATCAAACAGCATAAATGCCACAACTCATCACCCACCCACTATAGAAAAGCCATCTCAAATTACACATTTTATCAAAATCCTAAATCCCAACATATAAAACAACAGGTTTCAACCTCCAGCTTCGAAAACCCTTCGTTCAAACCGACTTCAATTTCTCAAATTAATTCTGGCCACCTCTTTCGTAAGATATACCATGGTCAATGGCTTTTTAAACAAAACCGATCATCCTTAAGGCACCATAATTAAAATTCATATAACTTTACCGCAGTACTCTCTTCCGACTCAGTATCTCTTGTTCTTTAAGCCGATGCTGAAACCTGGCGAGGCGAGCTTGAAGGCCTACTAAACTTGCTGCTTTACGTGAGAGCACAAAGCTTAATTGAGTTACATAATTATCAATGTGACTACCAGGTTGGTCCACTTCCGCCAATAGCTTCATTTCCTAGAGACCAAGAACCCATCAAGTCAGAAAGCAATTTTGCAAGGACAACTAGTTCCGGAAAAGAAGTTTAACAAAAAAAATCTCCAACTAAGAGGAAATCTTAACAAACTTTAATTATATAATTACATACAGATTTAAACACAGATTTAAGTGTAGTGATGACATGTAATCAGGTTTTAGCTTCAAATCTATTTTCAAGGCCATAAATTCAAATGCAACCTTAAAATGACAATATGTTATCGATGGTTAAACCAAGCCTTCAAGCAACTTTGCTTCATTATACGGATTATTTCTGAAAAGTTCTGCAACTTCAATGCCAGCTATCCTATTTTAGGTTTGCCGTGAAAGTCAAAAGTAAAAGCCACTAGAACAAAAGCAAAACTAGCAAAATAAATTCACAACAAAGGAACTTCACTCACTTCACGAACAAGCTCCATGGTATCTTCAATTTCTTTTCTATGAGCAGCAACAAGGGCCTCTTCTTCCTAACATTTTGCCAAGAAGAAAGAAAGATAAAAAAATATAAGCCAACTTGATTACGCTTATAATTGGATAAACAGCAGTATACCAGAGCACGGTCTTAACCAACCTCAAGTATTTCATTAATATTCTCATCCGGAACACAGGGTTCAGGCTCATATTGTCTGGACCCTAGGTGATTGGCACTAGAATTGCTAAAATTTGGCTGCTTGTAGCTAGTAGAGAGATCGGGCCCACTATTCTCTTTTTTCATCCAATTAGTTCGCTTCTCAGGTTTTTCTTCTTTAAAGGCTTTTCTTCGAGGAGGGGAGACCTTCTGCACTCTCTCTTCGCTATCAAGTGCGGTACTTAAATACGATGATGAATAACTCTTCTGACTTGCTAAATTACCAACATTTTGTTTGTCCACTCGGTTTCTTTCAATAGCACCAGAAGTTGACCCACTATCTTCACGCCCATTAGCATAGCTTGAAGGAAAACCTGAGGGTTGTGTATAGGACTCGGAAACTTTGTACAGATGGTTCTCTTTCTCTAAAACTCTTCTACCTGTATCAACTACTTTAACTTCTTCATGCTGCTCCTGGAAATCCTCCACATCAGCAGGAACTGGTATGGGTTCCTTATAAGTAGGAATTGATGCGCTTAAAGCTTGATCCTTTTTGGGATTTCCACTTTTAGAGAGTGTTTTGACCCTGAAGATAAAAGATTTTGTTTAGCAAAACGAGAATCATCTGAAAACCTCTGAATGTAGAGATTTAGACCTAAATTTACAATAATATATAATTACCTATCAGCATATCTCAAGGTATTGAGTGTGTGTTCGCATGACCCTGCATTTGGGGATATGCAAGAAATCATTACAGTCCTGGAGTTTCCAACAAAAGAGTCTCGAAGCACTTCAGTGAGTTTGCTCCCACGAAATGGAATATGAATCTGATCATTGTCTAAAGCACGGATACACTCCTTCAGTGCCAGAAGGCTCTTGTTAATTTCTGCTCCCTCGATTCTACCATTAAAAATAACAATAAGAAACAAAGGATCTTCTTGCAGAACACAAATTAACGAAATTTGCCGCACTGCTTGGAGACTGAATTTGAACATAGACAGTGCGGTTGCTACTTCTTCCATAGAAGATGATATAATCACATAAACTGTTAATACTATGCTTCTATGGACATGCTAAAAAATCCAACTACTTCACAAATCTCTATATGCAAAGATTTTGCCGTAACATATACCTTGTTTGTCGGTCATTATCTGTCGTGTCAGCACCTCTTTCACTACCGGCAAGATCAATGAAAGAGATTTTCCCCACAACTTTCCCATTCTTGGCATCATCTGCATCGTTGTTGTTGTTATTCCGTCTGGTGTCTTTTATTTCAACGTGCTTCTTAACGACGAGCTGCAATATAGCATGTGACCTTGAAGATTCTTCATTAGCACCAGTGGAGCCCGTACTTCTCATTGAATTTCCCTTTTCAATGTATTCCTTAACAATTTGTACATCAGAAACTTCAAACTCTTGCAAGCCCACAATGCAAACCTGCTGCCTACCATCTTCTCTCATACAAAGTTTCCTACCCAGATGGAGTACAAAATATTTTTATACTCGTTTAACATGCATATATGAAATTAACACAGGAATGAGAATGTTAATTTAATTCAGATATTAGGTAGGTAGTGCAAATTTATACCGGAAAAAAAATAAAATCCAATGAAACAACATGCACCCTCCGGGAACACAAATTAATCCCAAATCGTAATGAAAAGGAGACTCTAATCTTCTTTTGATTCTTTTACTAACTCGTGTTTAGATAGGAAGAGAAGAAAGAGTAAACACAAAAATAATTCAAGAAACTCATATATCATATCATACCATACAACTTCCAAATAAAATATGTTTCCCGAATTAAGTAAAAATGGGTGTCGGTTAATTGAAGGCGTCAGAGCACCAAGGAAAATAATTGATTATGTAAGGATAGCCGAGAAGCAAAATCATAGAATACTTACTTTCTATCACTAAGCAGATCGAAGAGTTTTCCACCATATATTTCGAAGAAGCTAAGCCACAGTTTGAATCTCTGATTGCGGTAAGTAGGATGGTGGAGTAGTCTAACAAGATCTTCAGCAGCTCTAAGAGGTAAAGGGCGCATAGTAAACGTCTTGCCACTTCCTGAAATTAAAAATGTAGACCATGTAATTGTTGCCATAAGATAATATGAGTGAGTGAAAGTTGGATGCCGCCATGACACTAAAAACAGCTGCAATATTCATTCAGGAAAAGCTTCTAGTTATATTTTTTATTTATTTGTTGTAAGTTGACAAGCATATAGTAGCCAAGTAAATAATATGAGATTATTGAACAGGATTCCCATTCATACCCGTCTGACCATAAGCAAAACATGTTGCCTTTACTCGCTGGAAAATAGTGGGAATAATAGGTTCCACAGTTTCACGATAAACCTGTGACAGTAAGCACGAGAAGCAATCAACATATTTATCCACTCACATGCATGACAAAAATGGAAGGGGAAATGAAAGAAACTCACCAACGATGAGGGTGAAAAGAAAAGCGATAATAAAAGACAAAAAAACCACAGACACAACTAAACAATTCACACGAGATAGAATATGCGCATCACCTCATCGTTTGATACATTCTCATCTAGAACGGCATCGAAACAGAACTCGTGCTTCTCCACATAAGCTGTCAAGTCAACCTTATACATAAAGACTAAAAGTTAGCTCTTATGGAGGAACACATAAAAGAGAGGGTGCAAAATCATAACAGCATCACCAATAACTCAAACCTTTAACTTAGGTTCGTGGACAGCTAAATAATCACTCCCATATACTGTCACAATGTCATCCTCCTTCCGAGCAATCTCTTTCTTGTTTAGTGGTCGTTTACGAACCTAGACACCACCAGAACAAAAACAGAACCTTGGGAATAAGATATTTTCCTCAGGGACCATAATAGAAAAGAACATGAGATGTTCCTAACATTGATGTAGCCACATTTAAAGCAAGAAATAAAGTCACAATCATGTTGACATTATCAAATGAAACGAGAAAAAAAAGTCATTAAGTTCCATATCTTACATCTTACAATAGATAATTTCAATAAATTTTAGAGAGTATTTCAACAAACTATA
This sequence comes from Embelia ribes, assembly GCA_001753735.1. NCBI lineage: Eukaryota > Viridiplantae > Streptophyta > Magnoliopsida > Ericales > Primulaceae > Embelia > Embelia ribes. The sequence continues at coordinate 9,015 of MKEJ01053396.1, read as the reverse complement.
CAGCTTTAGGCTTAGTAAGTAAAAAACTGAATATATGGAGTGTTGTTTCAATAGACGACGTATGGTGGACCCGATTGTGGTTAATTTAGACGGAGAGGTGATACCAAAGACTGATCATTTTCAATATCTAGGATCAATTATGCAAAGTAACAACGGGATAAAAAAAGATGTCATCTACAGGGCCCAAGCAGAATGGATGAAGTGGAGGAGTGCATCTGGAATTTTATATGATCACAACATGCCTTGATGGTTAAAAGTAAAATTTTATACGACTGCGGTACGACCAGCATTATTGTATGGAAGTAAGTTTGGAATACTAAGAAATAAGATGAATGTAGTTGAGATGCATATGTTGAGGTGGATGTGTGGGGAAAATAGGGAAGATAGAATTGGAAATGAAATATTCGTGCTAGGTTAGATCTAACACCAATTGAAGATAAGATGAGAAAGAATCATTTAAGATGGTTTAAACGGACACCTATGAGTGCACCAGTTAGAAAATGTAAGAGTTTTGGAGTGAGAACAGAAAGAAAAAATAGCGGTAAACATCTAACTATATGAATATAAGTATTAGAAAAGGATATGCATATTACAATATTGGACAATCAAATGGCTTTCAAACGGAACGAGTGGCGTTAAAAAATCCACGTTAATGATCCGACGTCATTTCTTATTTTGTTCTGTTTTGCCTACCCCAATTTATTGTGATATTTAAGGTTTGGGTAATGACAATGATCAACATATGTTTATTTAATTAATAATAATAATTAATTAGTAAAGTCTTTTATTTAATTTAATTCAATAAGTAAGTGTTATTTTCTTAGAGAATTTAATTAGACTTAGCTAGTATTTCCTTTAATGTTCCTTTACTAAAATTAGGGATTTCCTCCCCATGTATATGGGGCTTATGAGATTTTGTTATTTAGACTTTCGAATTGATTATTGATAATTAAATAATTGTGTTTATTCTCCCTCTTCTTTCTTTTATTTCTCTCATTCTCTTCTATTTCCCTCCTTTTTTCATCAATTCTTTATTCTCTTTAATTGGATCTGCATCAATTTGATATCGGGGCCTAATTAAAATCCGCCCTCATTTAATATTCTGAATTTTTTGTTCAATTTTCGAAAAGAAAAGGGTTTTGTCTTTTTCCATTGTTCATTGGTCTAACCACCACTGCCTTTCGCCGTCATCGATATTCTTGTCGTTACCACTGCAGCATGCCACCGCCTCTATTCACCTTTATCACCACCGCCACTAATTAGTGCCTCCACTTCTAGCAGCGGTACAAATCAATCAATCAAGCTTTTGTCGCTCAACCAGCTCACCGTTGTTAACATCATCTTCACTTGCCGTCACCTTCCGCTACCGCTGCTAACATCATCTTTACTTGCCGTCGCCTTCCACCACAGCCGATGAATAGTCATCCTTCCCACCGATCGTTGCCTCTATCACCGTTATCACTGTATAAGTCGTATCCCTCTTTCTCTTTTGCATCCTCAATGATAACCTTACCAACCTAATAAAGTAACAGTTCCACCTATAACCCTTTAGCGCGCCACCACCCCCGCCTTCCCCCAAAAACAGCCAAGTCAACCAACACGCAACCTATTAACTCTCTAAAACATTGCAATCTAGCCTTCCGGTTGAAAATATTGCAGAATCACCTCTCAAACTCTAAAATTTCAGATCGACCTCTCAATTTGAAAATTTTCAAATTGGCCTCTAAATGTTTGGAAATTACAACTCAGTCCTTGAAGATTGAGATATTGATAGGAATGTTATGAATTACAACGATGCTTGATTCCTTTTTCTTTTGGAAAGCATACTCGGGTGAGATGATTTGTAATGTGATTTATATAAAGCACTGTCACGTACTGTTGGGCAAAACTTGGCAAGCGGAAAATAATACTCTTTATGGCCCAACAAACAACATATATACATTTTATTTTGAGGGAGTTAATAATCAACTTAATTCTGAAGAAAGAGAAAAAAATTATGCAAGTAAAAACCTTTTTGTTGAAGAAAACAATAATGTTCGAGATATTCTATGGTGCATAAACGAAAAGATTGGCGATCTTGATAAAAAGGAAAATTTAGATTTGAGAAACATAGTAAAAGATCATTTGGAATTATTCTCATGAATGATACAATAATTGATGGGAGTAATTTTTCAAAAGCTCCTTCAGATTTCAATGATCCTTATTTACTCGTTTCGGAAAAATAATTTAATCTCGCTTGCTTGAAGGTAACAAATGGTGCAATTGAAGTAGTGTGGTGTTTGAATAAAAGTAAGGTTCAAAAGATGAATTTCAAGCCAATGGACTGATTATAGTGATCCTTTTTGGGTGAATTCTCATTTTGAAGATATGTGAAATTATCCTACTAATTCTATTCTCTTGGGAAATATAATGCACTTTCATAAAGAGAAAGAAAACGATATCTTTTATAAGAGAGCTATTGGAGAACTTAGTTAATTTGTATGGGCAAAAATTTGTTGGATTGACTCAATCACATGGCATGTCATGGAATTATTCAGGTTGACGAAAGAAGTTGCGAGCATGTTACTATAACAGAAAAATTAAGTTCAAGTTGGATGCTCATGCTAATCTATGGTGGATGAATGGATTGCAACTGCTAGATATTAAGTTCGAAGTCAAACTTTTTCCAACCAGGGAGTTGATGCAAATCAAGAATGATGTTTATTTAGTTAATTAGTTAAGTCTTTTATTTAATTCAATAAGTATTTCCTTAGATTTACTTAGGGAATTTAATTAGGCTAGCTAGTATTTCCTTTTATCGAATATTGTGATTTTGTTTACTTTTCTATAATTGGGATTTTCCTCTCTATATATATGAAACTTACGAGTCTGTTATTTAGACTTCAAAATTGATGATTATTGAGAATTAACAAATTTTGTGTTTATTCTCCGTTTTCTTTATTCTATTGCTCTCTTTTTCTCTTCTATTTCTCTCCTGGGACCCACTATTTTATATATATATATATATATATGAATGACCCAGTGCACAAAACTCCCACATTGCGGGGTCTGGGAGAGTCTAATGTACGCAACCTTACCCTGTTTCTAGAGAGATTGTTTCTAATCATGTGAATAAACCATATTCATATACGTATTAGAGAGCACTGCAGATTTCTACCTTAGGACACCACCTAAGTGCTTTGTGTCTAATGCCTACCCTAGGAAGTACAAACACTCCAAAATGGGTGTGTGTGTACAATATGCATCAAACTCACATACTCCACTGACACTTTGAAATACGCGTCCGATAAACCACGCGGCAAGTCCAAAATGTCAAGTGATTATTTAAAATTTGGACATGCTACGGACTAATTTTGGACTCCCCGTGGACACTACCGAATCAATTTGTAATTATTTTCTACTTTGTGGTCACTACTTTTTTCACATTTAGTAATACATTTTGGTGGTTTAAACAAATCACGATTCAATAGTTATTCAGTCCTTTAGTGCATGACTTGTTTTTGGATTTTTTTTAAAGTCTACTAAATTACGGTGTAATGCTATTACTTAGTTGCTACTTTGTTAAAATTCAATAATTAATACTATTGTTCATACTTGTCTATTACTTATTTGTTCATTCCTACTAATATATAACTCAAAAATGATTACAAAAATAAAAAAGCATCGAATTCTTGCCGCATACGCAATTGCAAATTTTTAATAGTTGCGGCATCCGTGTCCGTATCCATGTCCAAATTCGTATCCATGTCCAAGTCTATGCTTCTTAGCGACCACCCAATGACCTAGTTAATAAGAAAATAAATTTTCCAAAATAAATTTAAAGAAAAGGAACCCGCTTGGTTAACCTTTCCTTTCGGTGGTCATAGGCCATTAATTACTCAACTGCACTCTTTCGAATCTCTGTTTCACTTTATAGTAGCCAATACTTGACTAACAACTTACTTCTACAAATAACAAAGAGAGAGCTGAATAATACAAAAAAATCAGAAACTTAAAGAGTTAGCAATTTGTAAACATGTGTACATCTGCAGTATAAACTTCAGATTAAAACCTTTGGAGTCAAAATTAATTAATTTTAATAAATTTACTCCAATCAGGTTTCAAGAAAATAAAAAATTTAAGCTTATGATGTCAATGCAGTAATTAAACAACCTACACACTTAAAATCTAACAGATCAATTACTCCACTGACAATTTCAGGCTTGTTTAAGTTCTACACTCCAAAAAGGGCTGCATCACTTTTCCTGGCAGGTTTCACTTGTGCATACTACTTGCGCTTTCAAGTTGTGTCAAATACACCTTTGGCATGTCTATTCTCCTCGTAAACACCACCTATTGACACTTTAAAAAAAACTTTAGAAAAATACATGTGATCTTCGCTATGGTGGTGATAACTAAATAAATAGTTTCACTCAAAAGCTCATAACTGAATACAAGCTCACTCCGAACATCAAATGATAATTGACGTTCAAATAAGCTATCATGACTCCCTCCCCCCTCCCTTTTCTCTTACTCTCACTATCTCTCCTCTTCCCTTCTACTGCCTCCCTTATTTTTCAAATGTAATTTTGACATTTTATTCTAAATAAATGTTTAATCTAGCAAAATGTCAATTTCCTACAAGGACCCACCAACCTCCACATCCATATCTTTTCACATTGGATTATTTCGTGATAGCGTGCAAATTCAAATCCCAGACATCCTAGGTTAAAGATGCATCTTGGAATTGCATTAACCTGAGATATGGCATTCACAGTCTATGATCGGAGTAGAGAGTCTTTTGTTCATATTTTTCCATTAAGAGCGCAGGGGGGAAGAACTTTAAAATGGTTGGTAATCCTCAAATCTTGTAAAGGATCAGAATTCAAAAGAACAAGAAAAACAAGTCCTCTGAACCATCATCATAATGACGTATTTCAACCCTTTAACTAGAATACGACCCAAAAAATGCGAATGGCTAAACAAGCAAATACATCAAGTGAGCACAGGCATAATAAGAATCAAAGAAATCTCTCTCTAAATATGGCCCAGTGCCGTTACTGAGCTGAATACCATAAAAAATAAGTAATTTTACAATTATTTAGCCACTACAGTGACCTGCTGCTTTCACATTTTTCTCTATGTACCTTAAATACAAATAAGGTAAAATATAGATACTAGCAGCCGACGCGCACGCGATACATGTGCAATTCTATTATGATGACTAAAGAACGTAGTTAAATTGAAAAATACGACAAATTTTGCATAAAAAGAATGAAAATATAAAATTTACAAATGTAAAATAAAAAATTGAAAGATTAAATATAAAAGTTGTCACTATTGGAAGCCTGATTTGGTGGTTAAGAGAGAGGATGAGAGAGACGGAGGAATTTGTGAATGGGTTTGTGACTCAAGAACATGAGGGTGAGGAAGTTAAGAGAGCATATTACTTCTATACCCTTCTATAACTTATTTTCACAGCTACTGTTTTAGAATAAAATTACTTCTAAAGGGCAAATTTGGAAATAAAAATTTTTGACGGGGCTTCAATTTTGTAACCGTCAATTTCTGGTTTGCATATAATAATAGTATAGATATATTTATATATGTGTGTATATATGGACAACCCAGTGTACAAAACTCTCGTATTGCGGGGTCTGGAGAGGGTATGTGTACATAGACCTTACCCCTGTTTCCAGAGAGGCTATTTACAAGATACGAACCTGCAACCCTCAAGTCGCAATGGAGGCGTGCATGGCCCTAACCTATAGAAATATTCAAGTTACGACTTTAAGTGCTTCCAATATCAAAAGCCAATCAAATCACAGTCCAAAAGTAGGTGCACAAGCTTGCACTTGTTTTTCTTTTATTTGCGTAACTACCCAACTAGATAATAAACAATATCACTGACACGTGTAGAAAACCAAAAACTAAATCATATGCAGACTTTTGGTAAGTTTGAACTGCTTTGAATCACTATTTCCTCACCTTGTATTTGCTTCAATCCAACAAAAGTTCCACATGCACAAGAGACAAAACAGTTCCCATTATTTTTATCATAGGATCTTCCCGGCTTAGTACTTCAAACTGCATTACAATCTCTCAGGAATGATGTTCAATGAATAGTGGTTCACCATTGATGACTTGAGAGCCCCATAGATGATAAACTACTGTATTTAGGGAAACTAGGAAATAGTAATAGAAACAAAGGTAAAGGAAGGAAAGGTAAAAGGATGGGAAATTTAATAAGGAGAGGAAAACTGATGAACATTTCAATAATCACTCTGCAAATTTGATGGACCTCAAACAAGGTTGTAGGCCACCAAAAAATGGAAGAACAGTAAAAAGAACACAATGCACAGAGAAGAAAATTAAGATAGTTACGCCTAGCAAAGATTGTACATAATTGTCCTTCCACTCGTCACACATGTACGTACAGCAGAATGCGGTGGAAATGGGCAATTTAACAGCAACAACCAAATTCATCACAAAACATCAAGGGCATACAACTTCCACTTGATAGTAACCCGCATATGTATATTTATTTCCATGCGTATAATATATACATAAAACATTTTATACAAAAAATATGAGTTTTAAGGATATTGAGTCAATAAGATTTGAATATGAACCTGAAAATGAGAGCTACTAAGGCAACGGGCTATCTGTCTGAAAAGAGGAATCATGCAGCGTTGAAATTCTGGGGCCTGTGTAGCATCCAGCACTTCTTCTAACTCCCCGAGAAACAAAACTTCCTTCTGACAATTGGTGACTGGCCAATATTTCAACAGACCCCTAATAACAGTGTCTGCCAGCTTGAAATCTTTCTCCACAAACTGCGTAATGCAATACAAAAGCTGATGATGATACAAAGCAATTGACTTAGGCTTGTGGAGGGGTATAAGTGTCCGGACAAGAAACAATTTATGCTCCTCTTTAATAGGCAGGGCAAACCCATTAATAATGCTCCCAAGAATCTCAAGAAGCTCTCCAATTCCACTGTGTCTCTCAGTCTCGTATATAAACCTGTAAAATATATTATTGATAACTTTCCTAATGAATGGGCGATGCACCATGAACTTCCCATATATTCTATGAAGAATTGTTTTCAAATACTCCCTCTCTCTCATGTCCTCAGAGTCGAACAAATCGAGCAGCTTCAACACAAATGAATGATCAATGTAACGCTTTGCTATTTTCGTGTCCGTATCAGATGACGCTATATATCTCAAAAGTATCTCATAAATTATCTGTAAATGGAGCCATTCAGGGTCGAGATAAGGCTCCTCTTCATCTGCATCTAAGCCCTCTGAGCCGGTGTTTTCATGAGAAGCTGGGGGCAAACACCGGAATATATTGATCGATATCATCCAAACCATCTCCTCTTGGTTATTCTCCGATAGTTTAGAAGCCCCGGACTGTATAAAGTCAACGAGCTCAGCCAGGGTCTGCCTTTTGATCTCCTTCTCTCTCCCCATCTTCAGAGGGTCGGAGAAATCGAACCGGTAGCAGCAAATCTGCAGCTTCTTTGTGAACAGTAGCTGGCGTTCAGTGACCTGGACATCTCTGAACATGGGGAGGGCCTCTATGGTGCCTGAAGGAGGGCCCCCATTCACAGCCACGGCCCCACCAGGGTTGCTTCTAGAAGCATGATTTACGACTACACCTGGGGCGGCTGTAGCTGGCCCGTTGTTAAGGGCCACCGGCTGACCGTAACCGAAATCATTGCCATTGGCCTTAGAATTCTTATTACGGTTTCCTCGTTTTATAAACATATTCAGCATCTCGATATGACCAATCGAGAAAACCCAACACCTGAATTTTCAATCCTTTATTTAAATCATCAAAATTAGCTCAATAACTGCAATTTTTTTCCATTCTTTTACACCTCAATCTACCAATTGATAAAACCCTCAATTCAAAATTATCACATTTAGTTCAGCAACTTCAAATTTTCAATTCTTATGCACCTCACTCCCCTCAGTCTGATAATTGATAAAACCTGAAATCGAAAGAATCAAATTAGTTCAGTGACTGCAATTTTTTCTCCATTCATTTACACCTTCATCTAATAATTGATATAACCCTAAATTAGAAATCGTCAAATTTACTTCATTAAATGCAATGTTTCCATTCTTTTACCTCAGTCTGATAACTGATAATTTAAAATAATCAAACTAGTTCAGTAACTGCCATGTTTTCTCCATTCATTTACACTTCAGACCGATAATTGATAAAACCCTGAATTGATCATCAAATTAAGTTCAGTAGCTGCAATTTTTTTCTCAATTCATTTAAACCTCTGACTGATAATCGATAAAACCCTGAATTGGAAATCATAAAATTTAGTTCAATAACTGCAATTTTCCCACTTTTTTACACCTAACGAATTAAAGCAGTTGAACTCATTTTATTATGGTTGTTATAAGAATTAAGTTTTCCCGTAGTGAATCAAATAAGTTGGAGGTAGGGTGCAAATCCTAATATATTTTTTCAACTTTTTATTAAAAAAATAAAATTAGCTTAGTAACTGCAACTAGTAAAGTCACTAAACCTCAGACTGATAAGCACTACATTTAATTCAACAAAAACATCACTCTAAGCATAAAGAGTAAAGCAGCGATGGATCTATTAATGGTAGCCAGACAGAGAATGTACCGTTAATTTGTTTGAATTTAGAGATAAATGATCGTTGACGGAGAGAGGCGGCGATCAACTGCGGCGGAGATGACTGATCAGCGGCAGATAGAGAGATAAAACAGAGAGATTCCGACGATCAACTGAACGAAGACCGAGATAATAGAGAGAGAGAGAGGATTCTAGAGGGAGAAAGAGTCGAAAGTGTGGATGATTTCCCGTGTTCAACCTGTATCCAAAATGTTTATTTAATTTTTTAGTATTTTTGTTTAGTGTAAATTTCAGTTTACCCCTCATTTTACTTGACCCCACTGTGCATGTGTTTTGCTTCCATTCCTTTATTTTTTAACAAATGTCAAAACTAACCTTTCTGTTTTATATATAAATAATAAAAATATA